>BCLH01003690.1:0-22960 GCA_001602315.1 Zoysia pacifica
AAAGGCCACAATTTCTATGTCCAAGACAAAAGATTCTGTTACGGATTTCACATAAACAAAGTTCCCTATTCCTTTCAGGTTAAGAATTTGAACTTAGGGAGAGCTAAATAAACTTTTTGTATACTATTAGTACATATAAAAAGCTGGTTGTGCTCTATTCATGTTATGTACACAATCTGAATTCTGGACGCATGCCGATATACTTGCATCATCGTAGGTTAGCTGAAACGCACTCAAAGTTGGTATGAATTTGCAGGAAACAGATGTCTATTATCATCAAACCTGCTTTATATTACTTATACATATGGAGAAATAACTATATATGCTGCTTTGACTAGCTCTGCAGAAAAAATATCTACTAGGCATGCCACTGTTTTCTTTAATACAATTATATGTATTTAGAATTTTAGAATGACTTATTTCTAACTTAATAATTGCTATTCTTTTGTGGTTTGTTCAGGCTTTGAAGATGTAAAGCGTGCAATCTCTGGACTACTCATTTTAAGAGTTATCACAGGTTCAGCTACTAATGAGCCCCAAGAGACCTATGAGGCGGAACATGTACTTCCTCTTGCACGACAAATTGAGGTATTATTTTTTTTCTGTTCTTTTGTTCCTGACAGCATAAAGCGTGTCGTTTCAATGATTGAAAATCTGAATTATGTTTATAGGCACTGAATAAAGCCTATTGGACTTCCATTCCTCTTTTACTTGCTGGGGATCACAAAACATGGGTTTTTGTTGAAGAAATGGCCAGAAGACTAACAAAGCGACACTTACCAGTTCTCCCAATCCTTCAGGTCATTGTCTGTAACCTATATCATCCAATTTCATGTGAAAAGCATCAATGCAAGAAACTATTTTCTTTTCTTCTGTTGCAGAATATTTATCTGGTCCTGGCAGTGGAGGAGGGTGCTATTTATCCAGCTCAAGCTCCTGGCATATGTGATCCAATTGCACTCACGCCATTATGGTACAATTCTTAGCTGTCTTCTTTATCATTACATTTTTTTTTGTGAATATTGGCCTAACCACAAAACCCTCGAACTTTAAGGTATGCTCCTGATGATGGAGAGCTCTTATCCAGCCTTTTCATAAACCCAATATTCAGGAGTGAAGCAAATGTAAGCTACTTTTTTTATTGTGTACAAAACCAACCTCTTTTCTGCTAATCGCTAACACTTCACTCCTTGCTAGGGAAAACAATTCCTCTACTTTGCAAATTCTCAGGACTTGAAACCGATAATCGACTTACACATTCTAAACTTTCTGTTAAATGGTGAAGAGTCCAACTTTTGTCTGGAGACAGTGCAACGAACTCCAATGCTAAGATCCTCCAAGGATATATGTTCCCTTGTTGTGAAAACTTATAATAAACATTTGAAGGTAATTTTTCATGGTCTATATTAATATTTTGCATGTTATGGTGACTCTTTGCACCAAACAGGATATCTCTCTTTTAAGAATTATAAAAGAAAATATTATCTACTCATTGTTTATGTATCAAGGACACACATTTGTCTTCTGACTTTGCTTCTATTTGCAGCTTGTCAACACTGAAACGGCAATGCAACCATTTGGATATGATCTGGAGGAGTTTGGAAGTTGGAGCACCAATAATATGTGAGTTCTATGTTCAGCTTTTTATCTTTTGAATTAATTTTTGTGGCTAGATTTTTTTTCTTCTTTAATTCCAGAGTTAGAGCAATGTGTAACTGAATATTTTGTAAATTGCTATAGGTGGGTGCGTTTGTCGGCCCTCCAGGAACTCTCTGATCAATCTGACCTGGGGTTCCTTGATCTAGATGCATGTGGACATCATAGAATTGAAAATAATAAAGTTTTGACCGAAATACGGATGGATGCAGCATCTGCGGTTGAGGTAAAACCCGAGGAAATCTTGACACTTTTTTCATTTTCATCTGCTATTGACTACTATATGGAAGGGAGTTTTGATATTTTGTCACCGTTGAGATAATTATGTTGATTTGTAGTTTCATCCTAAGTCAAATCATCAGACTTGTAGAGAATAGCCACAGCATTTAAGACATCAAATAGGAACATTGAAAATATATGATGGATCTAATGATAATAAATGTGTCTCATATGGACACAATGTTTAATATGGTTTGACTAGAGACAGTGTTTAGTTGGTGCTTTAGCTAACATATGGATGATGCATTTTCAGAAATTCTCGGGCTCTGTGATTGTGCGTGTTCCTGTTTCAAGAAGAGTGGAGAGGAACTCAAAGTTTGCACATCTTAGGCAGCTTCATAGCCTCATGAAACCATCTTTGAGTCAGCAGTGCAAGCTTGGTATCTTGCCGATGGCAGCCTGTTTTTATCCATGCTGTTCTAGTTCGTTTCAGGGTTCTTCTGCATGAGAAAGCTGAGGAGATGAGGATATGGTTTTCTACCTGTGCATTGGGTAGTCATGGTCCATGCTGCTGTCGCCTATGTGCTTGGGATGCCCATATCACGGGTCATGCTGAGTAGGTTGTGATGGTGCATTTGTGGCGCGTTGGTTGTCCCAGTCCCGGCTAGGTTTTGATAATCCCTTCTTAATACTCAGTGTTTTTTAAAGGATTCCCATGTCATTTATTTTTTTTAAAGGACTCACCATGTCATTTACTATCGAGTATTTGGTTGGGTTGGGGTTCAAAGAGCCAGTTGAGATGTAACAATATGCTGGCAACGAAGGTTCTGACATTTTTCGTGTATAATCTGCTGTTTGCTACTACCTCCATTTCAAAATATATGCATTTTCTAGATTTAGATAAAATCAATTTTTTTAACTTTTACTAATAATATTTAAAAAATTACATAATTTCTAATATAAAAATATACTTTTTACAAAATTTTATTTCATGATAAATTTAAAAAATATAATTTTTATATTATAAAACATCATTAATTTAAAAAATATACTTTTTACGAGATGATAAAGTGCATCATACCACATATTTGAAAATGATTATAGTTTTTTATCATTATTTTTATACGGAAAATAAATTTAATAGTAAATTAATCTTTGGGGATAAAAAAACTATATGTGAAATGATGATAAAAAATTTAAGACATATTTTTCTAATATATATATATTACAATGTGCTTTACCATCTCGTAAAATTTCATAAAATTTCATCTTAATATTATGATTGCGTATGGAGAATTTAAAAGACAAAATTCACGAAGAGGTAAATTGATCTAAAATTATGTTTTGGTAGGGTAAAATAAACCAAAAGCATAGTTTGGAGGTTATTTGGACTTTGGTTATATTTGAGAGAAGTAAATTGAACTTTTATCTTTAGTTTTAACCATTAATAATGACAAATTGATGATGTTTTATCAAATATAAAATATATTATTAGATTTGTCGTGAAATAAACTTTTATAATATGTACTCTCTCCGCTCGAAAATAATTATTTTTTATATTGTCAAATATTTATCTTTATCATTCGTGTTATTCAAAAAATTTGTAAAAAATATTATTTATTTTATTGTGAAATGATTTATTATTAGAAGTACTTTAAACTTGGTTTATTTACTTTTATATTTTTGTAAATTTTTTGAATAAAATGAATGATCAAAAGTTAATTTAAAAAGTAAAAAAACTTACTTATTTGGAATAGAGAGTATTTAGGATTCTATATATTACTGGTCAAAATTTAAAAAAATTACTTTTACTAAACTAAAAATCTTATATATGAACCGCCGTAGTATTTGAATGTTTGACGATAGGTAGTTTAAAGCATTAACCAAGTACTCTCACCGTTCTATTTTCGATGTCCTTCCCGACAGGTGAGGGAGTGTCTGTGTGTGTTTTTTTCCGTCATTGTTCAACCGAATGACTTTTCTCTTTTTTTGTTTACCCAGCTACCGTCGTGCTCCGCGCCTTCTCGCTCTCATCCGCGCTGGCGTGCTGGGCTGAGCGCTCGTCAGGTAGGTAGCGTGGCTCCAGAACGAGGGTCCGGACGAAGCACAAGCAAGCGGAGCTGCGGAGGTGGACTGGTGGGACGAGCGCTCTTATGAGGTGATTCTGCGGTTAATGCGATTTTTTTTATTATTTAAGATTTAGAATTATTTTACAAAATTAAAAGAAGTTATTTTTTTTTCTCAGCTTTTTAATTTATTTCAAAGAATCACTTCACAAAATCAAATAAGAATTACTTCTTTTAAAAAATAATATTTGATAGAGCTTTTTTAATTTTGACTGAGAATAAAAAACTGAGAGCTCTGTTAAAAGGCCTTATAACCAGGGATAGAGGTAGAGTGAATTTGAAGGATATGCATTTGCTTCATGCGTGCATATAAATTTACTAAAGAGATGCGAATGTGGTGAAAAATTGATCAAAATCACTATTTTTCAATTTTTTTTGGTGCAGCTGCACCCCTTGGCTGCTATATGGATCCGCCCATGCTGGTAAACCAAGATATCACGGCGTCACTGATAAAGGAAGTCTGGTCATTCGATTTTGGAAATGTAAAGTCTTCTCTGCCGTACAAACACCACAACCGTTTGTAAACAAAACAGAAACAATAAAACTCAGTCGAATTGCTACTCTGAAACAAAGAAACAGAACAGAGAAACAAAACGGAGAAATCGTTCCTATAAGCAGAAACAGAGAAATAAAACAGAGTAGCCATGTTTATTGCTACTTTGAAACAAAACTCAGAGTGTTATTTTGAATTTATTGAATTGCATCTTATTCTTCCCTACAATAACTCAGCCGAATTGCACAACAAGAGTACCCTAAAGCAGTGCTAATCTTTTCAAACATGTCAGTTGGCTCCATGTAAACTAATTTACTTCATAGAGTACACAACAGGGAGGCTATGTTCATGTTCGAAGTTCGAAGTTCTAACATCTCTGAGGAGGGAAGGAACCTCATCAGAAAGCTTGAAAGCATGAGTGCTGTCACCAGTTGAGCTTGGTGAAGCCTGTATACCTGAAAGAATGCAGAAAAACACATGCCGAGAACTAATTGAAGCACTGACTTGAGCGAAGAGTATCATATAAGATTTCAGTGTCTTACTTCAATAAGAAAACATGAACACGTAAGAGTAATTTCTAGTACAAAAGTTTTGAGTATCCAGCAATGGAACCCAGAATTGTAGTTTTTGAAGCCTGTATACCTGAAAGAATGCAGAAAAACAAATGTTGAGAACTAATTGAGGCATTGCACTAGAGTGAAGAGCGTTATGTAAGATTTCAGTGTCTTACTTCCATAAGGAAATATGAACATGAAATTGCTACTACAAAAATTATGAGTATCCAGCAATGAACATGTAACATGCAATGGCTCACATGAGAAAAAAATCTGAGTACAAACAGCGTGACCCTTACAGGGAAACTGAACTTTTATTCCCAGAGGAACAATGACGTCATATAAATAGATACATGTGGTGATACAATATACACAGATAAATACAATAAAAAGATAAATAGACTAAATAACTCTAGTCTATTAGACTAACAAACTCCAGTCTATCCATATCTCTAACACCCCCTGACAACTCATGGGGGGTCAACAACACGGTTGCCCCCTTTGGAATGTCGGATAGGAAAAATGTAGGAATAGAAAAAATGTAGGATTTGCAAGGGCATATTTTACCATTCCATAGGAAAGTTTCCAACAGGTGTAACCTCTTGGTTAGATTCCTATGAAATAGAGGCATAAGAGGGCATTCCTATGGAAAATTTCCTTTACCATTCCTATGTACCAAAGGGCTCTATAGAAAAATTTCCTTAGGAAGTAAAATCCTCCAAATTTTCTATGTGAATCCTCCATTCCAAAGGGGGTCTAAGTTTGGAGAGGAAGAAACTATGATGTGCTTTAGACCGTACCTACGTGAAGAAGTCTGGAACCTGTGGCTCTGAAGGCACATAACGAAGATTCTGATCACAAACCTGAGCCCGGGTAAATACCACATCCACACCGATGTGCTTGGAGAGATCATGCTTCACCCGGGCCATTGACATGGCACTTGTAATGTCAGAGTGAAGAGGTGTCATGCAACTCAGCCTTAGCACTAGAACAAAATACTGCAGTCTGCTTCTTTGTTTTCCAAGCAATGAGACAACCACCCAAGAAAACATATTAAGTAGATATAGATCGACGATCTAAAAGATCACTAACCCATGTAGCATCATAGTAAGCATGAAGACTCAAAGAATTGGAGTGTGGGAAGAAAAGATGATGAGAGTAAGTGCCACGCAGATAGCATAGAACACGAAGAAAGTGAATATAGCGGGTGTGAGTAGGAGCGAAAACGAACAGACTAAGGGTGTGCACTGCATGAGATATATTAGGATGAGTGACACTAAGGTAGACAAGACTCCCAACAGGATGGCGATAACTCGTATATGATCCTCAAAGGGCTAACCATTAGTAGGAAGAAGCTAGAGGTTCAACTACATGGAAGTCTCGGCAGTACGCTCATCAGCAGAGAGGCTCAAGGAATAAGATCATGAAAGACCAAGTGAATATGGAAGGAAAACCAACATCCTTTGATTTGATAAAGATTCCCTAGAAAATATTTGGTCAAGATATATATCATATGCCCACAAGATTCTTCGTTGCACTTAATTGTACGAAGCGTCGATAATCGAGAAGAAAGATGACAAAAGCAAGAAAAGGTAATAGAAGTAGAGGTCCCATTACTAATAGTAAATGTCAACCAAATATCAAGGCATCACATGCTACTGGTAAGGGTAGTATAGTGAAGGGCTATATGATTGAAGAGCACCTCTCGCGGCTATAAAAGGATTCGAAGGGCAGCAAATGGGATCGAGACACCTAGAAGCCATCGACCACAGCCATAAGCACAAGAGTGAGGGACTCAGAGAGCACTCTCCCTCTCTCACCTCCCCAGTAGTACTTAGTAGTAATCCACTTGTATTATAACTATATTAAAGAAGCCATTATAAGATGTCTGCTGTAAATCCTCCGTCTATGTATGTTGTTTGTGAAAATAAAATATTGTTATCTTCGAAAACCCATGATAATCTAGTTCTTTCATATAAGATGGTTTCATGCTAAGGACCATATAGGAAACATCTCTGCGGTAGTCCTCGTTTAGCTATGCATTTTGCCATAGGGGAAGGTAGAACATAGAGACCAAGAAGAAGTGTTCCCTTCAAGAAGAACTACCTGGGGAGTCAATAAAAACTTATCATATATGTTTGGAACTAGAGGACTTAGAGAAAGAATCTATTATTTTGAAAAGCAAACTAGCAATAAATACGGTATGTACCAAGTAGGATTTTACGAACATTGTGACACACCTGCTATGAGGTCTCGCCAACCAAGCGCGATCCTACAACAAAATTAGCTCAGTATAAGTAGTCATGTAATGATTGCATTGTAGCAAAATCACTATTTTGCTCTGTAGCTCACTTAAAATTAGTTTTCTAATAATTTGATAGAAATATATTGCGAGTCAAATTATATTGTGATAGTGGTATTAGAGCCTAGTCATTATTGAAAAGCTAAATATTTAAATTGAAAAGTAAATGCAGAAAATGTTATAAATACTAAGGTGACGTTTGGAAACGAGGAAATGTACGATGGGAATAGGATTGAGATATGGAGGGAGAGATCTGGACTCTTCATTCACCCACTTCATTAAATCTCAACCATCTATTTATTTTCTAAACCCAATCCCATCTCTCATTTCTCTGATGCCAAACAGCACCTAAGGAAAATATAAATATAAGGTTCAGATTGAATTCTTCTCAAGAGCATGTTTAGCATTCTTCACAAGGACAACTGAATTTAATTGCTGATCTAATACAAAATTTCTATATAATTTGGAGAAAAAGGCAAGATGATTAAGAATTAAAATTTAATAATTTGTATTAAAGAACATAGGAAGATTGAAGAACAGTATATATTGCTAAGTATAAAATAGATTTAGCCTTGCAAATACTGAAAGATAGTAAGTTAAGGTAATGCAACACAATTACAACCAAATGCTAACTTTAACTATGAGAATGTACACTACAAGCTTTCTAGCGAAAAGGATGTTAAGGTGAAGATGAAGCCGCTTGAACCTCCCAATGTGTAGAGGACAATCAAGAGAATTTGAGTCCCCAAGGTTATTGTGGAACAAGAGAGGCAGTCCAAACTCTCCTAGGTTTCCAAGAGGAAGAAGAACTAGAGGGGTGAAGGTGGTGAATCATGCAACTTGATTGAAGATCCAAGTCCACCATGATGAGATCATGTGGATCTTTGATCCACCAAGTAACTACATTCAAATACCTCTGTGGCCTCCAATTTTTCATGCTTGTTGCAGAACATGATGAAATCGAGATCGTGATGATGAACTTGAGTTGAGGACAACTCCAATTAAAAAAAGGGGGATGATGGGAACATAACGTCTATACACACAACACTTTTCTAGTTATAATTAATTGTCCAATCACAAGAGATCGTGAATGATAGTTGAACTTAAAGACGAGCTCGTTTCTAAACCCTTGTTTACCTTTTTTTTATAATAGATTGCTACCAGCAAGGTGAATAAAACAAACATGACTAGGGTCCCTTAGGTTTGGCTTTTGAACCTACTTTAGCTTCTCATCCAACCTTCTTTCACCAAAGGCAACCAAAGGCTATGGCTAAGCATTCCATCCAACCTTATTTCACCAAAGTAGCTTCCCCATAGTACAATTTTCACAGCAGCTCACTCCTGCTTTCATGAGCTGTGGTGGTAAAAATTTCAATGAAATTACTCATGTTGCCAATTGTTATGAGGCGATCGGTTGGACATTATCCCAAATCGAGACAAAGCTTTCTTCTTCGTGGCTTGTCCCCTCTCCTCTGCTCCCCTCTTCACCGCTCCTGCACGCTAGGGTTTACCTAGGTCGCCGACGGCGGCGATGTTGGTCTCTGTCACTACAAATGAATTTCCACCGCCACCCCTTGTCCTCTCACGCTGTTAGCTTCATGACCTTTGAAGCCCTATAAAAAGTATGAATAGATTTTGGTGATTGATTGAATATCATAAGTAACTTGTGTGATTGTAAGTTCTACCCTGTAAATTTTACATCAACATGGTAAACTTCTTCTATAGATGACAAGGACGATCCTAAGGAGAAGAGTATCAGGTGAAGATAGACCAAAGCTAATGACTAGTTAAAAAGTTACGATCATTGGTACTATTAAGAGGGGTCAAGTCATTTTTCTCAGATTGTACAAGTGTTAGAAAGTATGAATGCTTTTAGTTGCCCCATAAAGTACTTAAATGGCGGAGGAAGAAAAGTGGATGAAATCGAAGTCAAGTTGAAGTTGAAAATTCAAGATTCAGCTTCAAAAAGTGTTTTTTGGAGCCGAAGTGAAGAAGTGTGACCGGACAATTCGGTATCCTTAAAATGAAGTTAAAAAAAGTGTCTCCGAGAATCTAAAAGAGAAAGTCACTATATAGTTCGATGAAGATATGCAACAAACAGTCTAGTGTCATATGGAATAGATTCTAGAGAAGTTGTTTCTTAGGTCTGCCAAGATATAGAGTCATCAGATAGTCTAGTGGTGCACCGAACAGTCCGATGTCAAGAGTCACTAGACAGTCCGATGATTTGTAAAAGCAAACAGTTTTATGATATCATATTTCAATGGTTATTTATGGGTTGGTAGCCTATATAAACTGTGAAGAGGGACGTTGAGAAGTGTGCTTGAGGTCTGAATTGCTGGAGCAAACTTATGAAAAGTCAATGAACAGAGAGCACAACTCAAGATTAGAGATCTTTTGTGCTAGTAGGAGACCGAATAGGTGTATTCCTACACCTTCTAAAGCTTGTAAGGATTAAGAGAAGTGAATGTCCTATTACCCTTGATTTGACAGCTTAAACCAATTAAGAGTTGGTACTCGAGTTTTTAAGGAGATGTGAAAGACAACGCCAAGTTTATACATGGTTATGTATTCACCGATCGAAAAGGACACTAAAAAGGAGTACCCGAGCCATAAAAGTTTGCTCTTGCGAGTGATTAGAGTGTTCCAACAAAGCTAGAATTTGCTAACCTTCTAAGTCATCGGAAAAAATTGTTAAGTATTCTCTTGACCATAGTCTTTACTTTCTGCACTTTCACACTTGATGAGTAGTGTGTTAGATTGTTCTTCGATTTTTTAGTGGCTATCATGCTGGTGCTTGCTTGTCTTTTCATCCTATCACTAAGTATTGTTAGAAATTTGGACCTATTAAAATTGCATAAGTTGTTCTTATTAGCAATATAATCTCATAGTTTGAGTTTCTAGCAAAATCGAATTTCATTAAATCCACCGATGCAATCCTTTTCTCATTGTTTTTATCCTTGTACACACCTCCGCCGACCCTGCGCATCAACGCCACAGACCCGGCCAGGCAACGATCTACGCTGGGCTGCATCGAGTGAGGTCATGGCAGGGTTCTCAAACGTTGGTCTCCACGGTTCCCAGGCAATCGCTGTTCCTAGACCCAGTGTGTACTTGTATCAAGTTTATGCTATGAATAAAAGTCGATTTCCAAACTTAATGTATGCTATAAATAAAGGTTGAGTTTTTTATGAACAATTTATCTCCTGGGTTAACATAGTCTGCATGAAACATTTCATTGCTTTTTGCACAGTTCATAAAAATTCAGATCATCTGTAGTACTCCTTCGTCTCGCTAAGTGATGCTTTTAACTTTGTCAAATCAACCTTTGACTATTTGTTTTATTAAAAAATTTATAAAAATACAAAAATAAATAAACCAAGCTTAAAATACTTTTTATCATGAATCATTTCACAATAAAATAAATAATATTTTTACAAAAAATTTTAATAAAAAAATAATCAAAGATTGATTTAAAAAATCAAAAACAATCACTTGTAATAGAACGATTATATGGGCGTACTACATTATGTTGCGCAAACACCCTTATTTTTGTTTTTTATGGGTGTAACCGATTACAATTTATATTTGCTTCTAACTCATTTCAAGGTGATACCAGGCGTAAATCTAACACATGAACACGGCGACTGCTTGTCGATCAAGGTGAACGCACTTGCTTTATCTCCTATTAATCGAAAAGTATCAATATGGAAATAAACCAGTGAAAGGCATTATCTGAAGTGAAGATATCATATTCTCCCTAAATTCTAGGCAGATTTAACCGTAACAAGCCTACAGGAACCCAAAAAATCATGAAGTTAAATCTCAGGAATTAAAAAAACTGAAACAACTTCTGACTTCTAATGTATATTTGCTTCTACCTCATTCTTCGATTAAGGTGACACTCAGATATTTCTTCCATACGACGAACAATTTTTTCCATAATTCTAAACTGATTTACAACAATTTGTTATACAACTGCTGAAGAAAATAATGACTTCATTCTGATTTCCTACAGGAAAATTCCCTCCTCTCCGATAAAGGGACTAATACCTCCCATAAGTTTCTAATCATACCTCTGTCATATATGTTATTCTTTACGACTGATTGCTCATGCAGAGTTCGGGATCTACCAAAGAATACCCTCCATTTGCTTGGAGGAGGTTTGTGTGTTTCTCTGTTAACTGAGCCTATACTGGACTTGAGCGCATCCGCATTCGCTTTTATTTGATTATCATTTTTCATCCACATTTTGTAGTCTTGCCATTTGAATGTCTGCAGTGTTTTCAGAGGAAATAACTTAATGAAAGAATACACAAAGTTAATTTTGTATTATTAAAAACCCACTTGAAATCCTTTTTTTAAATGTATACAAAGAATTTCATAGAAATGTCATAACTGCTATTCCTCCTATACTTGAGTAACTATAAAAATATACGGAGTATCTAAATAGAATAATGAACAAGATCCGCAGACACCACATAACATTTCTTTACGTAGAATGATTTTGTGTCTACAAAAAAAAGTCATCTAGACGACAAAAAGGAGATAAATTATTTACTAACAAATATGATATTTTAGAAACTAAGATTACTCTAGAGGGTACAGGTCCATGATAGGAGTAAAATATATGTATTTGGCAAGCAATAAAGGTTATGCTTCTCGAATAACTCTTACCTCATTGGTTGTTGTATTAGTTAAACAAAGGTGTGCATGGTAAGCACAAAAACCACCGAGGAGCAATGCTAATATAGCCAAAAATACACTTAGAAGAATCTGAGTGTTATGCACAGCAAGCAACCACTGAAAAATTGACACAGTTAGAAATGTAGTAGAAGTCTAAAAGTCTAAAAGATATTTAGATTCAATGTCTTCCATCATACCTGTGCAACATGTGGAAATAGACCAGAGAATGAGTAATCAATACCATAATAAGCTGTTGAATTCAAAACACATCTCATTAGAAATAAGGATGCAAGCACTGCCAATGAAATGGATATACAATACTCCCTCCGTTTTTTAATTGTTGTCGCCGTTGACTTCCAACTTCAACTTTGACCATTCGTCTTATTAAAAAAAAATTACAAAATATAATACTTTTTGTTATAATTTCACTTATCATTAGAGTTATTTGAATTACAATTTAAAATTTTACACATTTGAACTAATTTTTTGAATAAGACGAATGGTCAAAGTTGGCGTTGAAAGTCAACGGCGACAACAACTAAAAAACGACGGGAGTAATAAGGTTGTTATGCAATTCATATGGCATAGTTTATCTGATCCTCCGTACTGTATGTAGTCCATTCATATCAAATATAAATGGTACAGACTCATCAAGCTGGAGATTTAATTTCCTATAATAAAGTGGTCTGGATGGTAAAATTCACCTACGTGCAAATCGAAAATGAACTCAATACCTTTTATGAAAGATTAGACCTAAGTTGCAAATATTTTAAGTTACTCCTAGTGGATAAGGCAACATGCCCTCAAGAAAGGGCATGAAGTTACCTGTTAGTATGTATATAACTTTCCTTTCTTTTAGTTCACCAGCAAGAATAAAACCAAGGACTACTGCTCCATATACACACACAAGAAAATGCCTGTTATGGAAGGGGAAAACAACGAAAGTTTCTGCATCAAGTTAACAAAATAAGTAAGGAGGCAATACAAACAATAACAAAAAAAATTATTTCTTCTCAGGTCCATTAGTTATATAATAAATATTAATTAAATTTCATCTTATGGATATGCATAATCATATGTAAAATGAGGACCCAGACTTTGATTGTGTCAACAATATAGTAGATTACTAATCCAATGATTAATTTGCTGTTCTGAAAAGATGGATATAATAAAGAGATGTTCTGAAAAGATGGATATAATAAAGAGACAATAATAGAAGTTATCATGAGAAAGTAATCATGAAGATGTAATCAATACAACTCAATATATATCTGATGTGATGTTTTAGCATATATCTATGAGATGCCTAGTGGGTTTCCACCAATGATAGATGTCCCCATGGTTGTAGCTTGGACTTATAATACTGGGCACTGGAAGATCATGAACATCCAGGAGACTTGGTTTTTGTTGCATAATAATAGAAGATAAGGGCTTTCTTTTGAAAACAACATCAACTGTTGGAATTTATAAATAGGCAGTAACAGACAGGAGAACATGGAAAAGCACAAAAGAATATAAAGTGCATGCCAAAAAGAAATCTTGGTATAAAACTCACCAAACTAAAAAGGCCACAAAATAGCGAGTATTTTTCTCCCCAATACAATTATTCTGTATCAGCAAAGACAAGTTCAGAACATCAGAAACTGAAATAAATAAATTAAACCAAGAGTAATACCATCAAATTGAAATTACCATCCATCCACAATGGTGATCAAACCGAGCAACACATCTATCACATATTCTACAGTGCTTCGCCCTAGCTGGTCTGCACATAAATAACTAATGAGGCAGTATATGATAATAAATGTGATGGTAAGCTGAATGTAACAAAAAAAAATGTAGATTACATGATCTTAACAGTTATCATTTTTATAGGTTGCTCTTTGCTCCATTACTACTAACAAATTTATATAAAGATAATAAATAATAATTTCCCACATTTAGTTTAAATTTTCTATGAAAAATTGGCTTCTTGTAATCAGCAAAGGATACCTTGTAATTTTGCAAGTTGAACATTCTTTCTCCACATAAATGATGTTGTCATATGGGTAGGATGAAACATATCGAGAAACATTCTCATTAGTAACAGTCCCAGGATCAGAAAAGCTAGTGAGCACGAAGAGTATAGAACCAATCACAACAGCCACGACACTCAAGTATCTGTAGATAAGATATCTCTCTCTTTTAGAAATAGATAATGAAATAACTGCAACTTAGTTAATGCATTTACAATCTACCTGTGCAGTCCACTCACATAGTACCCAGGAATGTACTGGAAAGATGTTTGCACTATGATGAAATATGTCACCCCAATTATGGCAACATAAAAAACCTGCAATTGAGAAACAAAATCATAACAACTAGTCAGGACCTAGCGCCTTTCCGCTTAATACCTCATTTTTCTTCACAGCTTATTAGCAGCAGAAATCTCAGCTCGTAACTGTTAGCTCTGTACAAGTTCATACAGGGAAGCTTCAGGTTTGTACCATGAATTGTCGAGTCCGGTATTTTATAGTAATTCAGGGTATTTTATAGTTTCATACAGGAGAAAATCCCTGGGCCTCTCTACAGTTCTGAGCTTGGCGGGTGATGATGATCGATCATGGAGCATGGCCTGAGTTAAGCGTATTTCTCTGCTAACTGGTCAAGAATGTAACTAACCAGTTAGTTTGGGTGTGGGTTGTCGTACTATCTTCTTCTAATAATGCAAGAATTCGCAACTGTCTTGTGTGTTTGAGAGAGAAAAAAAACCAATACATTTCATTATTTGCAGTTCAAGTCCAAAGCTCCTTCCCTACCTCAGCATCAGAGTTAGAGAGTGCTGAGTACCAAGCAAGCTATCACCATCAGCAATCATCTATTGGCCTAACCCAATATCCCAGGCAACAATTGCCTACCACCTGGCATTACATAGCAATGAGTCTTTCTTGCTTAAAACAAAAATCTTCCCTGCTTCCTGAATTGCCACGAACTCAGCAACTCTCAGAGCCACGGCTTCTCCCTGAGGGTCTTACACTAGAGTCAGTAGGGTCGCTTATAGCTTGTAAAGTTAGGTAAATTCAATGATCCATAGGTGACGAATTATTCATACGGCCCTCTTTCTATCAAGGATCAGATAAAAGCAAAGGATTTCCTTTGATTTGGATCGAGTGTCCTATGCTGAATGCCTATAGCCGAATTACAAAACAGTGACAGGTACCTGAAGGATTGGGTTAGGTCGGTCGCAGCAGTACCGCTCGACGCCGAGGACGAGGTCCCTGGCCCCGTTACCGCACACCGCATGCACAAGCCGTCTGCGCGAACATCCCCTCCACTTGGTAAGCAGGAGCAGGAGCGAATAGTTGGCGACAGGAGATAGAGGTGCTTACAGGAGGTAGTGGTAGGCGCCGAAGGTGAGGAAGCGGTGGATGCTCTGGATGAAGGTGCCCTCGAAGATGGGCCACTGCCCGCATAGGAACGACACCACCACCAGCGCCGTCACCAACCCGTGCGCCACCAGCAGCCACGGCACCTCCATCTCGCTGCCGCCCCCGAGCCGGCTCTTCTTCCCCCTGTCCTCACCGGTGACGGAGAGGTTCTGATCGATTCAGTGAGAGGAAGTCCTGCCGACGGCCGACCGGAGGAAACAAAGCAAAACAACCTTTATTTTAACAGACAAAGCAAAAACAACCTGTTTTGAGGTTTAAAATCAGATTAGGCTATGGATTTTGTTTTTATTAGGAGTAAATCAGATCGGACGACGAGTGGTCTAGACATATCAGTACCAAATTGATTCAAACGATTTGAATTGTTTATGTACTCCTTCCAAACATTATACCTAATAATTGCCACAGGTTTAAAAATTTAGAGTTTGTTTAGATCCGCTGCAGTTTATTAAAAAATAGTTTATATGTAGTTTATATAAAATGGTTTTATGAAAAAAAAATAGGGGTGTTTGAAGACCAGTTTAAAAAACTGTTAGTCTAGTTTTTTTTTATATATAATGACCTTTGACCGTCTTTTTTAAAAAGAAAATGATGTTGGATCCTATCCTTTGTTTTCTTTTGGCACCAAACTTATATAAACTAGATGATTTTTTAAAGCGTTGCTGCGAGAATTTATAATAGTGATGATAACTTATTACAGTAGAATAAAAAAACTCAAAGAAAATAACCATAATACATGGAAAAATAAAACATATGAGAACTATTTAATAAAATCCATTTAAGCTCATAGGATACGATGATTAATCATATTTGCTTAAAATTTCAAAGTTTTCCTAGCTGCATCATTAGATCGGTCAAGTTTCAAGGTCTAAAAGTTCTCAATGAAGATTTATTGTAAAAAAACAATAGCAGCTAACTCAAAACAACACCTTAACAAAGTCGGGCTCGCTAACCTTAATACTATACCATGGCTCTTACCTAATACAGTGCACGGCCGAAGCATCTCCTTCAACGGTAAAAATTTTTAAATGGCTATTGAGAGCATGCAGTAGGGCAAAATACACCAAGTCAATCAAAGCATTTATATTTGTGCGCCGCAGTGCGACCAAAAATGTTCTACTAGAAACGGGGTCAGAAACAGCTTCTTAGTAAATGACCTCAGTCGGGAGTAGACTTGTAAGAGGTCGAGAACAGCGAGACTCTCCCAAATCTGAACTCTGAGATGATGGCGGCAGCTTCGCTTTGGCGGCACCCTCTCGATCGCAGCATTTTGCAAATCCTGGGAGACGGAGCGATATCGGGCGCTCCCGTTCGCTCGACGATGCTTTGTCCCAGACCACAGCGACGGCGCGGCAGCCTTCGCCTCCGCCTCAGCGGCTGCAGCCTCCATCTCAATCACGTGCGCAACTGCCTTCGCCTGCCGTAGGGATATGAACTAAGGCATGGGCGATGGGTTGGGCCTTCGCTTTTCCTCCGTCGGCGTTGCGGGCTCTGCCTTCCTATCAGACAGCCCAAATGCGGCCGTGACCACTAAGAGAACGCCATCACCCGGCACCTGCTGCGAGCAGGGTCGGGGGCGGGGGCGGGGGGGGGGGGGGGGGTGGGGAAGGCGCTCCACCGTTGGTGACAGGGGGGGGGTTGTGGCGGTGGCCTGCCATGTTTTTTGAACTCCGTCGTTGCGGAGCAAGCAGGAGGGTGTGGATGGATCGAGAAAGAGGGAGAGTCAGATTGAGTGTGGTGGTGCCACTGCGGATCAAGCACGAGGGTGTGGGTGGATCAAGGAAGAAGGAGGGTTAGATTGAGCAAAGATAGATGGGAGGTGGAGATTAAAAAGAGGGTGGCAGCTGGTGGGAGATGAAAGGGGAGGGACGAAAAAAGTTAAATAGAGAGGTATATAATGAACGGTTAGCATTAATTAGAGCTTTATGATGTGCAAACAAAAAAGATGATGTGGCTCGATCAAAATTCAGCTTTGATAGTTAGTGGGTAGTACAAATATAGATATTATAGATTAAGTATCCAATTCTATTCTAATATTAAGGTTCTATTTGGATTGGAGTAATGTTTTTTCATTTCTACTTTTTTTCCTCTGAAATTCACGTGAGATTTCTATAAAATTCCCGTGCTCCAGACCAGGAGAACAGGAGCTAAACATATGGAAGAAAAGGGGACAATGAAGAAGAGGGGACAATGGTGCATGAGGAGATAGGGAAAAGAGGATAAAAAATGAATCGGCATGCCAAATAAAAAAAAAGTCCTACGGTGACGAAGGTGGGTAATTATCTTGGATTGCTAGAGGACGATACATCTTTTGTCGGTCATAAACTAGTTTTAAGTTGCAGTGGATCGAATTATAGATTTATAATAAACTGGTAATCTAGTTTTATAAATTAAGACTGAAACTGTTATATTTAGATGTCCTCTACTTTATAAAAATTGGTTTATTATAAACCACCGGATCTAAACAGACACTTAGCTCATTTTTTCTTTCAGATGACCGTATATCATCCTCAAATGTAATACAAGGTTAAAGTATCAAATGAATGATGAATTAAGCACCCAGTTATCAAAAGACAAGAAATTGTGTGAAATTTTATTGATGATATCATCAATGAAACAACAAAAAAGTACTAATAAAAAAGTACTGTCATTGAGCAAAGTACTCCATGCCTCCTGATAGAAGCCTATTTGTAGGATTCGTTCACTGCGATTTTGACTAATATTTTTTATAAATTTAATTAATTTGAGCAATATAAGATTATATTTTTAGATTCACAATGCAAAATATTTCCATAACATATAGTTTATATATAAATAAAATTAATTAAATTTATAAAATCATTAATTAAAGTGTAGTTAATGAATCATATAAAAATAAACTTTCACTATTGAACTATTAGGGAAAAAAGGAGAAAACATTGTTTCAGATGTACTGCAGCGACATTAATAAAAGCACTTTCACTATTGAACTACGGCGACATCAACCTTTAATAGGAGGGATACTTTATTTATAATTATTAGTACACTTTTTATCTTTTGTGATCTGTCTACATCTGCTAGCTCGAGAGCTCCTATCCGTCCTAGCAAACCTTACCTTTGTGCAAACTTTGAGAAAGTGGTAGCGTATGTCCTAACCATTTTAATTGCAACTGTATCAAGTGTTTTCGCCACAAGTTCGTGAAACATTCCTTTCAAAATCATGGCAGTTATTTTGGTTCTTGAAACATTAAATCCGGACTGGTCTCGGAGCGTTCACACAGATCCGTGCACCTCTCTCTAGGGTCGTGAAATAAATTGGTGTAGTACTAGACGATTTCAAACAAAAAAAAAAGAGAGACAAATCGGTAGAGTGCATCCGGAACCACTGCGTATACAAGGATTACTTGACCCAAAGGCATTCGCCGACGCGAGTCCTGCATCTTGTGCTCTATTTTTTCTTCGGCTCTGTCCTCGAACTGTGCAACAGGATTGTTTATACTGACAATTTTTTAACTCGTGCCCCAACAGCATAAATGCGAAATTGAACTGTTCAAAGGGCTACTACCTCAGTCTCAAAAATACTTTATTTTTGAGTTCGATAAAATCTGACTTGGAGTGATTGATGTCGAACACTTTTTTTAAGTTTGCTACTTGATCTTTGTGCTACGATGAAATACGCACAACAAAAGTGGAAAATGCGCACAATAAAAGTGGACGGTGAGAGTACCACCGATGATTTGAAGTTTAAAATCGATTCCAACCGAAACAGAGAACTAGAACTGGAACTCGCATGTGACCGGAAATTGATACAGTCGTACAGGAGGACCCTGCTTCCCCGGCCTTAGCGTGAGAAACCCCTGGGCCCAGTGGCTAAGGCCTACAGCTCATCGGCCCACCTCAGGGTCAAAGCCAGTCGCGCGCGGATCCACTGACGGGACAACTGGGCCTGCGGGCCGTCAGCGGATCCTCGAACAAATCTAGGCGCCCTCACACTCCACACTCCCTTGCGCCGCCGTCGCCGCCGCTGGCAAGGCACCACCTTGTGCACCATGTCCCCGCTGCCGCGGTGTCTTCTCGCTAGGCGCCTCTGTGCCGCCACCACCGCCGACCCGGCTCACACCCCGGCGCCTGACCTGGTCTCCACCGTGGCCGACGCCGCGGCGGCCGCCATCCTTCGCTCTCCGCGGTTCGAGTCCCGCCTCCTCTCCATTTTTCCGCGCGCCGTCCTCCTCCAGCCGGACTGCGCCCGCCTCACGCTCTCCCGCATCCTCCCCTACCAGGTTCCGTCCCTCCGTTTCCTTCTCTTCCTCTCCGCTCACATTCCCGCCGCTGACGCTGCCCCGGCCCCGAAGCGCACGGACCCTTCGCTGCCCGGGCTTGACACCTTCTTCCTCGGCCTCCCGCCGCCGTTGGCCGCCGATGCGGCGGATATCCTTGCGTCCCGTCTGGGCCTCCACCCTTCCCTTAACGCTCTCAACGAAGCATTCCGCGCTGCGTTGCGCGCCGCTCGGCCGGACCTGGTGTTCCGCCTCTTCTCCTCTTTCTCATCCTCCCCTGCCTTCCCGGGTGACGATGCCACTATCGCCTTCGTAGTCCGGGCCTGCATAGCTGCTGGACGCCCACTCGACGGTCTTCAATTCCTCCGGGACGCGGCACGCCGTGGCTCCCATCTGTCAGCTGACGTCGCCACCGACATCATTGCGGCCTTTGCGGCCGATGGAAACTTCGGTAAGGTCTCTGAGACGCTCCACCTTATGATCGCCAGCGGATGCCACCCCGACACGGTTGTCTACCAGCGCATCATGCACTTTCTCTTTCTGAAAGGGAAGGGTGGAGAGGCCCTCCGTGTCTTCGATGAGATCAAGCTTCGGGGTTATGAATTAGACAGAGTCACGTATACCACAGTGATTGCCGGTTTATGCAAATTATCCCGCCTTGGCGATGCACACAAGATATTGCATGAGATGGTGGACAAGGGAAAGGATCCTAATGAGTATGCATACTGCTCTCTCGTCAATGGCTATTGCAAAGCTGGTGATTTCGAGAGGGCACACAAGGTGTATGATGAAATGATTGACAAGGGATTCAAGGAGAGTAATGTGAGCTGTAACATTCTCATAACAGGGTTTTGTGTTCACGGGAGGGTGGATGAAGCAGTTGGTGTTTTTGATGAAATGGTGACAAAGGGGATTGAACGTGATGTGATCACTTACAACATATTAATCCAGGGCCTATGCAAGGTTGGGAAGTTGGCCCAAGCAATCGGGATGTATGAGAAGTTATTAGCATCTGGTTTGGAGCCAACTGTGTCAACGTTCACGCCGCTCATTGAAACTATGTGTAAGGAAGGTCAAGTAGATGCTGCAGTGGACCTGATCAAGTTGATGCAGACTAAGGGCTTGGAGCCGCTGGTGCGGAGCAATGAGAGCATCATAGATGGGTTCTGTAAGATCAATAGGTCTGGTGATGGCATGGCATGGTTGGCAGGTATGTTGAAGAACAATATGAGGCCACGAAAGCAGACATTTAACTGTTTGGTGGAGTCATTGAGCACATCTGGGCGGCTGGATGATGCATTGCTGGTCCTAAATATAATGTGCAAAGTTGGAGTTGAACTTGGCACATTTGCTTGGAGGATACTTGTTGATCAGCTATTTGCAGGCAATGTGTCTTACTCTGAAAAGTTGGAAGGTATTTTGGAGAGCAATTAATGGCGAAACTAGAAGCGTTAAGTTATCTTGTAAATGATGAACATGTTTCCTTGGCTTTCTCAAGGCTAATCCCTCAATGAAGACACTGCTTTTTGTTGTTTCTGCAGAAGATTTTAGTGATCAGAATTTTGATGACATTGCCGGTTTGTAATTAACTCTTGACTCCATTTTTCGGTAACTGTCGACCTTGTCAGTAGTTTCTGTAGGGTTAGTCATGAAAATTGCATGATATGTAAACTGTCATAAACATGTATCATTCCGAAATGAGAGAAATGCTTGAGACTCACAGTTGCTTTTACCAAAACATATTAGTAATGTTACAGTGTTCATTTCAAGCGATTGAGGTCCAAAATCACTTGTTTCTGGTGGTGTACAGTTTAATATGGGAACGTTCTCTCTTCATATTGTGTGACATAATTAGCATAAACTGTTAAATGCACATACAACAACAACAACAAAGCCTTTTAGTCCCATGCAAGTTGGGCAGGCTTAAAATGCACATGACAGGTTTGAATTTAGAATGCTTTCTCATTTTAGTTGACTTTCTTTTCTCGTTAACTTGAGACCTGCATGGTACTTATTTGATTCGCTTCCATTGCATACAACTGACTGCGGGTGCTAACTCACAACCCTCCAAATTCTGTCAGGGATCAGTATCCTCAGCAGTCAGTCCATCCACTGTTGGATCCCATGGAAGAAATCGTATGGCTCACTAAGCAGCTCCAGTCAAACAACAGCTTCACTTATCCCTTTCTTCCTCACCAGCTATAGCTTGAAGAAGATCGATTGCCAACTGTGATGTTTAATTGGACGGATGTTGGTGACCACCAAAATGCAATCGTTTGGAGATGTAGAAGCCAGATATATGATCAGTTTGTTCTAGTTCATGGCCAATATCACAAATTTTGCAATTTACAGGTAAGGTTTGGGAAGGGAAAAAATGAAGTTGCTGCAGAAGTAGCAGGTCATGGAGACTGGTTGCGCATTGGAAATGAGCGAACAATGGAGGCACTTTACCAACAGGAACTTGGCACTAAATCAGCTTCAGATTTCTTGATCTCCATGCCACGTGATTTTCTTGTTCTTGCAGTTTGGAGGTGCTGCAGGAGGGTTAGAGGATGGGAAGAGGCAAAAAAAAACCGTTGTTGGCGATGAACGGTGGATACTGTGATGGCTCGTTGTGACGACCAGCCCTGTGACTGCTGAAGATCCCAATCCATTCTGTCAGGATCGCAATGTGCTTTTGCCAATTCGGACACAAGAACCCACGCTGGTGTAACAGTACTCCTATATATAATTTTATTCTCTTTACTCATATATGAACATACTGCCTAACTATTGTAGGTATGGGAAAGACATAAATATGGAACAAGTTGTGTGCTCTCCTACTGGTGCCAGTGCAAGAATTTTCATATGTACAGCTCATTTTTTTTTTTGTGCTTGCATCGTGTTTTTTTTAGATTTCCTCTGATTTTCAGAAAGTTACTACATGTAGCATGTAGGGGTGTTAATAGGTGCACCTAAGGTTAACCTATGAACCTCGTTAGTTCAAAAAAAAATGAACTAGTTTCTCAAAAGTGGAGGAGATTTTGAAAAGTTAGTTCATTTTGTTTAACTAAAGAGGTTTGGAGGGTAACCTAATTGTCTTTAGTTTTCACCCCTAGAGGCATGTCAGGCTACTCTGCTCAGTGAGTTTTTTTTTATAATTCTGGGCATGTAGAAGGTATCTTTACTCGGTTCTGAGTTGCTGTTGTGGTGATGAACCATTGGAATTTTGAGGTATGACTCCTCTTTCTGTATTGGCTCTAT
>BCLH01003691.1:0-26753 GCA_001602315.1 Zoysia pacifica
CAAGGCAGGGCATTCTTGCTCCCATTCCCCATTAACAATGTTATCTCCAAATTAGCAACATCTCTTATACAAATACAATAATAATTGAGCTCACATCTATGGCCCTGCCTACACCAAGATCTCCAATCATTGCCATTATTAAGACATTCAACGCACCTACCATTGAGCTCCAGGGGATTCTATCCACATCTAGATTTATCTTAAACCCAGCAAGCAAGGCAACTTAAACCCCCGGCAAATCCAAGCGACAGAACTGTGTCCTCCGGCAACCCCTGAACTGCGGTTGACCACATTTGACCGGACAAGCGAGCAGCCAAAACGCAGCTTCGAACAACTTCTTTCGCAGATGGATCCCTCGCACAGAACCCAAACCGAGGCAGATCCTCGTCGAATCCGCCTCCCACGCCGGCTAAGACCAAACGACAACCTCTGACGAACCGCCGCCCGGACCCCCGCATTACGCGCCAACCCGCCGGATCTCGGCTTCCAGCGTCACTCCGCGACCAATTCCGCCAGAGGAAGCTAGTAACCGAACACGGACTACTCACCAGATCACGCGGAGCCGGCGGAGGAAGGCTGAGGAAGAACGCGGGCGCCCGCCAACTCGACGCGAAGGATACGCGCGGCTCAGGCTCCCCGGAACCCGCGCCCGTCGTAGGAGGTCGCCGGCCGCCGCGAGGGAGCGAGTGGGACAGTGAGACGAGCGGAGCGGAGCTGCAGCAGCTGACACACTGGAGTGGAGAGGCAGTGTCCCGGCCGCGCAGTACTAGCTGATGCCGGAGGGGCCTCCTCTGTATTGTCGTTACAAACTTTATCATATTTAATTTATTGTATAATTAATATTTTATAATTCAAAATTATTTTTTATTTAAAATAATATGATGAATGATTCATAAATAGTTACTCAATATTAATTTTATAATAAATAGTAAAAATTAAATATGACAAAATTTGCCATTTAAAAAAGAGAAAACAGAGGATATGAATCGGGTAGAAACGCGGGGGAGGTAGAGTTAATGGGAGCTGCTGGGCCGGTCGGGCCGTCGGACGGCCCCGATCGCATAGCGGTTTTTACCGCGGGTGTCGGTGAAAAAAAGGGGAGAGTATACGTATGCGGGGCCCACGCGGAGCAAGGGATGTGGAGGAGGAGTACGTCGCAGAGTAAATTCTTGCGCGTAAAACAATTCGCGGGTTTGGCGGGTTGGTTGGTTCACGATCCCTCGGTCCCCGTTAACCCAGTCGGATTATTATCGGTGGCGTTGACCGGTCAAACCTGCGTTCTAGGTCCGCTCTCCTGTTTTGGTGCGGGTTTTCATGGGGGCATTCTGAGATCAGGGACCTCGATGAAAATGGTGTAATGTTTTTAACGCTCGCCAAAACCAATTGAAAATCTGTCACGGCGGGGGAAAACGTGAGGTCCGTGCGAAACGATTGCTCTGTTTCCAAGTGAGCAAGGACCGTACGCGTGAGACGGGACCTTTTAACTTGTGTACTGTCTCTGTTCCAATTAAAATTTATTTTTATAAATTATTACTTTCTCCGTCTCACTTATAGTGGCGTTTTTAATTTTTAAATTAACATTTGACCATTTGATTTATTCAAAAATATTATTAAAATATTATTTACTTTATTATAAAAAGTACTTTAACTTGACTTATTTATTTTTGTATTTTCGTAATTTTTTGAATAAAATAAATAATCAAAAATTGATTTGAAAAGTCGAAAACATAATGAGACGGAGAAAGAAACTACTCATAATTTTACTAATATTTTTTATAAATTTTATTAATATATAAATTATATATTATAAAAATATGTTTCATGATAAATCTAGAAATATAAATTTTATGTTCTTCAAGTTACTTAAACTTACAGGAATTATTGATCAAAAGTGCAGTGAATAAACTTAAAAGTAAACTTTTATTGAGACAAAAGGAATATACTTTTTAGGCCTCTGAATTTCACAGAAATTTTATAAAATCAGTTCAATTTTATAAAAAAAACATAAAAAATCTCGTATTCCAAAAGAGGCCCTAGATGAATGTTTATCGGAAGCATGAGCACTGGCAAAGCTAGAAGCTGAGGGATGGTGCCTAGCATCAAAAAATTTCACTAAAATGGATGCACAAATGGATAAAACTATGTTGTTCAATGCTAAAATTAGGCACATTTGTGTTATTTTTGAAACATACTAGAGCCAGAGATAGGATCGGTGCTATAAATGATACAACACCGGTCCTATGTTTAATTTATTTATTAAATATAAGTAATCTTATTGATTAGTAACCGATTTAACATATATTCACATCCTAATCACCTGGGTCCAGGACACTTCCACAGATTCACCCCTGGTCATCAGAAGGCTTTTTTATAAGAGATTAGAAAGGCGATGGTCACCGCCGCTCCCTCCCTCGCTGACGACAGAGGACAACACTTATCACTGTGGTTTTTGTCGGTTTGGTTTCTCGCAGAAAACTGGTCAGCTGATCAATACCTGTTATGGTTTTTAAGTCAAAACCGACCGATATACTAAACTAAATCGAACTGATTTTATTAAAAATCGTAAAAATTAATTAATTTTCATCGGTTTTTTAAACCTGCTCACATCAGGTACGCACGGTGCAGACGTGTCGGCTGCCCGATCCAGCAGCACGTCGACGAGGCGGAGGTATGCGGAGCACGTGACCGGAAGTCGGTCTCTTGTCCTTTTGCACGCGGGGACGGGTCCCAACTCCCGCGAAGTGCAAAGCGCACAGGGCCCCCACCACGTGTCTCCGAGGCCGTCTCCTCACTGCATATGTTCATTTTATTTTATTTTATTTTATTTATCAGATGGAAATAAAAAAAAAAGCTACTATCAAAATACGGGGTTCAAATAATCAGATATTAAAAACCAGAAAAATTCAAACGAAAAAATGTCAGTAACAAACGAAAAATAGTAATTTAAATCTGAAAAATAATAATATTAAGTTGTATAATAAATAGAGTTAAACAAGTCTTACTCTTAACTATTAAATATAGTCTTAAACAATAGCAGATAGACAGTAAATTACAGTGAAACTAAATCATGGTCACTTGATATTCAATTACGGTTATGTTGATATTGTCCAACTAGCCGATGAGACTATAGTTCAGAATTTCAAATGAGCATACTTAAGTTGAGTTTGACTCATAAAATTTTTCTATCTCGAATTTTAATTTTATTTTAGATGCAATAAAATAAAAAAAAATATAGCAAATTATCGAAAAAAGAATCTGAAAACGGTGGGAAAAACACTTCTCTCATTTTCATTCTCATCCCATCCACTCTGGTACCATTTTTTATTTCTGTATCGTGTAAATTCCAATCATAATAAAAACAGTCAGAAAAAATACTTTCGAAATCAAGACGAAATAAAAATGTACCTTCCATTTTATCCCTACTCCGCGCGCATCGGCCACCCCAATCGAACACTGTGATGCCGCGCGCTCGTGACAGCACAGCTCTTGTGCTCGCGTCCCGTTTTCCGCCAGCTTTGCCGCGGGGTCCAACGCTCCACCATTTTTCGCTGGCAGCGTCTGCATGTCTGCCACGGCACGTTGCGTTTTTCTTTCATTCCGCGGCAGTGTCTGCATTGCAGGTCTGCTGAGATAGATGCGTCACCGGTCGGCTGCGGTGTCTTGCTTCCGCCATGGGGTTTCCTTTCGTCTTTTGGGTCTGTTTGGCGCCGCTTACCACACCGATTCTCTCCGCAATAAAGAGCGAATTTGATACATTACATTACAATTTTAAAATTTTTTAAATATATTATTAATATCTCAATGATAAATAAAACTTTGTAAATAAATAATATGTACATCTAAATATTATATTTTAAATTTTATAAAATTATAATAATACGTATAAAATTAATGGCGTTTGTGCGGCCAAACCGTCCGCGTCTCGCGCTGCGTATTGAAAACGCGCACCAACGCCGCTGTTTGCCATTCGCTGACGCACTACGCGTTGAGCGATGCGCAGTCTGACGAGGCTGAAGCGACCCGGCCGAGCTACTTACGCGGAAAAAAAAAAATCAACATCATCATTAGTCAGCGGTAGGTCTATGATAAATATATTTTTTTAAACAACATTTCAAAATAAATTTAGACTGTTAATATGCTGAAAAAATTTGCTTACGTAGCTTATGGGTTCTAATGAGATGGCTGGCATAGAGCCACATCGACAGCATCGAGACCATCAAAGTGTGGTTGCGAGCTCAACACAACTATTTTTCTAGTGAAAACTGCTCAACGTAGCTGGGTGACGAAGAGAGGATAACGAAAGTACAAATAGTATAGATAAAAAACGTGATAGAGTGCTATATTTCTAAACAGAAAATCTTTCACTGTTATCAATGCGAATTTGAAAGATTTTATGATATATTTCTAAATATGTAATCTTTCAATGTCACGTAACCAATTTCCTTCTATAAATACTCATTTTTTTAAAAAAATTAGAATACATGTCTAAACAACACCCCATAATTAATAAAAAGAAGAGCTATACTCTTATTCAGCTATCCCATTAAGGCCTAGCCCCCCCCCCCATGCACCACCCTCGCTGTTGAGCTTCTTCCTCATGAACAAACTCGAAGAGTGAGGCAGAAAGAATTGGTACTCGCTACTCGAGCCTTGAATCAGAGACGGGGAGTGGAGAGAATGATCCATGAACCAAAATCAACCCATTTTTTTGAGATCGAAAGTGAAAAATGTGGAGCCCCTGACAACAGTAGCTCCCATGGACAACAATGGCAACAATGGATCTACAGCTCTAGAAGGGGCAAATGGGTAATGTCGAATTGACTCGCTTGTAAAACACTTAAGAGACCCATTACTGCCACAAGCAAAACTATCGAATCGATTCTTACCATTTCACTATTGAACCAATTTGATTTGGAGTTGTTTGGGAGTGTTTCAACTGTTTCTGAGTAGAATCCAAAACGATTCAAGCTGCCAAATGCACCCCATGTCTCTTATGCAAGAGTGTCTTAATCTTTAATTAGGGTATTTGATTCGGCCTCTATGTGGCTCTTTTCCACAAGCATTGCATTTGTCGATGATGTTAATATTTTCCTGAGCACTCCCACTTAAAACAAAAGATGCAAATGGGTTAAAGAACAATTATATTATACCTAGACTTCATAATACATTTCTATATTGTGGAATGTTATTAAACTAGATAAGCAGTAAAAATACTCAAAAATTTAAAATCAAGAGTATTATTAAAATTAAAATTAAACCGCAACTAGTTATCATTCTAAAAGTTATATAAGAATTGCTTGGTCGAATTGAATGTTCTAACATATGCACATACTGATACAAGCAGCAGTAGTTTAATGGATTGCCCATGGCAATTCAAAATCAAGGTCTTTTTGTTTCTTTTAGTGATAAAGAGAGAAACTATTTATTAAAAGCAATGAAAATGTAAATGGTGACGTAAAGAAAGTAGGTAATTTATCAAAACACTAAATCAACCAAAAAGATTGAATGCAAAAGAGAAACACACATACCTACCAATATCAACTTCAGTACCCGTTTTTTGAATTTTTTGTTTCTTTTCTATCCCACAAAAAATGCTTCTTCCTTAGATCGAGAGAGTTTTATGATGTTATTATATCTACAACTATCTTAAAAAAATGGGATAATAGTAAATATGCCCTTACAATTTTGCCGTTTCAGAAATATGCTCTTGAACTTCTAGTAATTGGTTTGGTGCCATTATTATTCTGCCGAAATTGAAAATATGCCCATATCCAAATGAAAATATAGCAACATTCACTTAGAAATCTACCCATATGGGCATATGGGCAGATTTCCAATTTATTTTCAATTGAAAATATATATTTTCAATTTTTTGTTCAAGTCGATTATTCGAAGTTTAAGAGCATATATCTAAAATGGCAAAATTGCAAGGGTATATTTCCTATTAACCCAAAAATTCTATCGATCTTTATGGTGCTCCTGATTCTCTCTTCTTTCGAGAGTACTTACTGTTGGTACCATCTATCTTCTGTGTTTTCTCTGTGGTAGAAGCATGATCTGACACTTGGACGATATGTGCATATATAGCTAAATGATCCATTTGTTATTAAAAATGGAAAATCCGACAACTCATTGCATTAATTGATTGATGTCTGTCTTCTTAAGATATAGTTATATATTGCAATGTCCATTTGTTTGTTTAAGTGATTCTAAATTTTACAAGATAAGGGATTCCATAAATCGATTAAAAAACAAGAGGGACTAACAAATCTTTATATGCAACGTAATAGGAAGCATCTTTGTCTATGCCTTGGATTCAACTGTAAGCTCAGAGCTGATGTGGCATAAGCAATGGTTGAGGAGGATTTGTTATAGAGATAACATGGTACTGACGAATGTATCATAGACAATTGACGATAAAATAGGAAAAAGTGACTTTTGCGGGGAAAATAATGTGCATGACACTCATATATACTCCCTCCCTCCAGAAAAGGATGACTTTTATATTTTTAAAATTACAATTGATTATTTTTCTATTCAAATTTTGTAGATAATACTATGACATTACTTTTAGCATTGATCACTTTTTAGCTCAGATGACCTCGGTCTCAAAATAAATGTTCATTTAGGTTTAGTCAATATATCTTTGATCAATAATTTTTATAAATATAGAATAATTTTAATATATGTAAATTATATATTATAAAATTTTTTTATAACAAATATAAATACAAGGTTTATATTATTAAAGTTAATTGAATATATATAAATTAGTAGTCAATGTTAGATCGTACGGAACTTAAATAAACAATTGGTACCTTTGTTCCAAAATATAAGCATTTTAGATTTGGATAACCTCAATTTTTTTAATTTTTACTAATAATACTAAGAAAGTTACATAATTTCTAATATAAATATATTTTTTTTATAAAAGCTTATTTCATTATGAATAAAAAATATAATTTTGATATAATAAAATATTATTAATTTTACATTACTAAAGATCAAAGTGATAAAAATTTGATTTTAATTAAATTTAGAAATATTTATATTTTTACTAGAACGGAGGGAGTAATTTGGGACGTAGTAGTACGGTGATTCGCTCTGTACATCGCGAGGCGGTGATCTGGAAACACGTTCAAACACAGCATGACAGCGGGCGGTTCAATTTTAGTGCTGCGGCCTCCCTACGCGGACCGCTCATCGTGGGATCTAACGGCGGAGAGCCATTGGCAGCGTCCACGCGAGGGCCCTGATGCAAACGCGGAACAACCTCAGGCACCTCCCTGAAAAAAGCGCCACCCACGGCCACGATCGGAACCATCTTCCTTCTCTCCTCTGTATTCTTCCCCACGAAGCAGAACAACCGCTGCAACGACTCTCCCCACCCAAATCAAACCAACCATTCCGACCCAATCCGCCGCATCCCGATCTCCAGCTCTCTCCGCCGCCGCCGCTGCCTCCGGCGATCGACTCCTCCGCGTCCCGTCGCCTGAATCCTCCCGCGATCGATGGGGAGCGACGCGGAGCCCGCCAAGGGGCTGCTGCCGTACCTGCAGCGCGCCGACGAGCTGCAGAAGCACGAGCCCCTCGTCGCCTACTACTGTGAGACGTTCTCCCCCGCGCTGGTTTTTTTTTTCTGAGTGGCCTTCCGCTCTGCGGCCTGATTGCTAGGGTTTGGTTCTGATTCGGTGGGTTGCTTGTCGGCAGGTCGGCTCTACGCGATGGAGAAGGGGCTGAGGATCCCGCAGAAGGAGCGGACCAAGACCACCAACTCCATCCTCGTCTCCCTCATGAACCAGCTCGAGAAGGTCTGAGCACCTGTCTGTGTCTCCTTCCCCTGCTCACTTGAGGGAGTTGCTCTGTTTAATGTCGTGTAGACCTACGCGCTTCGCGTTTGTTTCGGCAAGGGGTTGTTTGGATGCTGTGGTTTCGCGACAGTTTTATACAATCCCTTTTTTTTTTGTAGAAACTTTTTAGAACAAAAACCAACGGAATCTGTGCATGATTTTTTTATTGTATGAGTTGGACCAATACACTAAATAGATATAGGATGCTCATTTTCAGTGAGATGTTAGGTCAATCATCTACTGCTGCCACAGGGCCTGTTTTACTACTGCAGAGCTGACTTAGTGGTACCTTGCAATTGCCAATCATGGATATAACTAGCTCACATGAGTATGAAGCATGCAGTGGCCACTTGTTTTGCCAATTAAAATTTGGATTCCGATGTGCTTAATCTTGTGTAGATCAAGTGAATAATCAGATGAAGATATCCATTGGGTTTTATTACGAGTCCACTATAAACACCAACGTCCACAATGGGCCACGACATGCCATTGTTAGAGGGAAATGGACCCCCTGCCGTACAGCGGGGTACTGCTGGGTCACCGCCAGATGGGCCTGGGACCCACCTGGCGGTGACCAGCGCACGGCAGGGGATCCCTGCGTTGTTAGAGTGGGGTGGGGGGGGGGGGGGTCGCAGTTGTGTGTGTCACAATATTCTGCCCTCGGTTAGCATTTAAATGAGATGAAAGATGAAATCTACACATCTTCACAATCGCACTTGAAGTTTATAGCACACTAAACTGAGGTATATGTAGATTGGATGAATGACAACATTCGCCCATTGCACTGGATTGAATTCAACAGACCACTAAACTGAGTTGACAGGCGAAATCTATACGTGTAGACTGAGTGGATCATCTCATCTGCACATTGCATTGAATTGTTGCTAATAAATTTGAGAAAACAATATGATCTTGTTTCGACAATTGTTCGACAACCTTAGTTTTGTGATGGAAAGTGCCTAACGCCTGATACCTTGTACTGATTTGATTTGGCATTGATGCATAGAGGTACTATATCACCAAGGTTTGAGTCCTGTTCAACTTGAATTAGGTTGCCTAGTACCTTCTAGGTTGGTGTAATTTTAGAACGTTAATGCTAATTGTTGTTTAAATATACATTAGCAAGGAAAAGAAGGTTCTAAGCACCAATATCTATCTGCTCACACGAATTGAACCATGTAACATGTCTTATGGTTTTCATTTCACCACTTTGCCATTTAATCAGGTTTCCATAGGTTCTGTTGAGATGCCACTAATTTCAGTTGTGCCTAAATCATTTTCCTCCACTCCTGAATATGTCTTCCCATCCTCCAGGATAAAAAGTCTTTGACTTTAGGGCCTGATGACAATCTTCATGTGGAGGGATTTGCATTAAACGTCTTTTCTAAAGCAGATAAGCAAGACCGTGCTGGACGAGCTGACATGTATCATACATTTATTCTTATTTCACTTTAGTCATCATAATAGTTTCTATTTTCATAGTCTTACTAATGCATGCATCTGCTTATTTTTGCAGAAACACTGCTAAGACATTCTATGCTGCGAGCATCTTCTTTGAGATTCTCAATCAGTTTGGCGAGCTTCAGCCTGAAGTATGTTTACTATATTATTTTCTAATGCTCACAAGTACAGGCCTATGCTTAAAGGTTTTACATATTTTTATGTCTCCATGGTTTACAATGACAGATTGAGCAGAAGCAGAAATATGCCATCTGGAAAGCTGCTGAAATAAGAAAGGCTATCAAAGAAGGCCGGAAGCCGGAAGCTGGTCCGCCTGGTGGGGATAAAGATGAGACTTCTTACAGTACCACTACAATTTCTCAGGTAAATGTCCTGTCTCATTAGCAGCCGGTCTAATGGAGAGTGTTGCCATGCACCTAATTCTTAAGTAGCCTGAAGATGTCTCTTCGTTTTTATTATTGCCAACCAATCGCTTCCATGATACTATCGTCAATTACCAGTGATCATTTTTTTATAAAGTAAAATGCAAACAGAAGTTGGATTTCATCTACTTCAGTAGTGAAGTCAGTTGTTATCAGCTAATTTTAGTAAGGGGGGATCATGGACCTGACACTTTTTACATGAGTCACATGACATCATTTTAAACTTGTGCTTCATTCATACTCCATCCGTCTCAAATTATTAGTCATTCTGGACTCAACAACTTTTCTCAAATTATAAGTCATTCTCACTTCCTAATACACTTTCTCTCTTTCCAACACTTTTCTTTCTCTATCTCTATCTCTTTCCTCCTCGTTTTCAACGCATCTCATCTTTTTCACTCTTCTTAATTCCCGTGCCCAGCTCCAAAACGACTTATAAATCGGGACGGAGGGAGTATTTTACATGCCATTTTGTGCATTGTGTGGCCTCAAATACACGAGTTTTAGAAACCCATAATATTACTTGTCAAATTTAAACACCAGACTGCATGTATCGTGAGCTATATTTATGCACTCCCTTCGTCCCCAATTACTTGTCATCCTAGAGTTCACAAGTTTTTCCCATTTACTTATCCTCACTTCCCAATACACCTTTCTCTTTTCCCAAAACATCTCTATCTCTATCTCTCTCCTCGTTTTCAGTGCATTTCACCTTTTTCATCCTCCTAAATTCCTGTGCCCACACCCAGGATGACAACTAAAAAGGGACGGAGGGAGTAAGAAACTAAGAATGATACTTAACAAGCCATTTCCATTTTAAGTTTTAACTATGCATTCAACTTACATGACTAATACATCCCTTCAACATCCATATTCTGAACCCTCCAAATTTACGCAGGCTTAGATTTGGAGAATTCTGTTCTGACTATGTTTCCAATTTCACCACAAAGCAGGCCGATATTAATAGATGAAAATTTATTTTTCCTAGACAACTGTAGCTATACTTTGCAAGAATTCAAAATTTTCCTGTACTTCCTTTTTCATTGTGCCAACATGTTTAATTACTTAACAAAATGGACAATAAACACCAGTTGTGCTTTAGTATGTCATGCACATTTTGTGTTCACTGATCTCAACTGCTTTTTGATCTTTTCCTTCTCAGGATATGGGGCGAAGCCAGTCCTTTGCTAGTATGCAGCATGGCAGTGAAACACCAGACAAGGTTACTCCCACATTATCTTTAGTCATTGTAGCTTGCAGTACTATTTAGTTTTTTCCCAAAAAAATGGCCTAGCTTTCATGACTTTCTTCTTGTACACAGGATTTTAATAGGAGGGATAGCTTTTCTGCTGCACAGTCAGGAAATAACGCTTCTAGACAAAGTACTGAGTACAGTGGTCATTCCTCTGCCCAGACACCTTATTCAACACCCCCACCCTCACAGCCTCAGCATCCATCTCCATCACAATCTTATTCCTCTCCCTCGTACCAGGCAACAGAATACCATTCTCCTGATGTCTACAAATCACCCCCCAGTTATTCATCTTCCCCATATTCAAGCACAGACTACCCTACAACTGAGGTCCACAAACCCCCATCTAATTATTCCCCACCCCCTTACACAAGGACAGATTACCCTTCCAGTGACGGGTACAATCCTCATAGCATTGATAAGCCAGATGTTTCGGCTTATCCTCAGACATATCAACCGCCACCATATAAAATTGAACCTCAGCACACCTCTCAAGATTACTATTCTACCGAAACCCCAGCTGCACCATACAACTACCCTAATTTTCAGTCTTATCCAAACTTCCAGGACAGCACATCACCTTCTGTCCCAACACACCAATCTCCATTCTATCCTGCCGGTGATGCACATGCGGCTGTATCATTCTCCCCTGCTGCATCGAATCCTTCTGCCCCAACACATTACAACTCTAGTGCTGATGCTGGGCATCACGTTGCTCCTCCAGCTGCCCCACCGGCTAGCCAATACAAGTATGATAGCAATTATCAGCCATCAGTTGAGAAGATTGCTGATGCTCACAAAGCAGCAAGATTTGCAGTCGGTGCTCTTGCATTTGATGATGTGTCTATTGCTGTGGACCACCTGAAGCGTGCTCTAGATCTCCTCACAAACCCTTCTGCTGAAAATCACTAGCTGTGGCATATGCTCTCTCGATCTCTCGGTTAAGCATCTTCTGTATATATACTAAACCACCATATGGAGATGCTGCTGGGTTGCACACATACAAGGTACCAGGATCATCACATAAAGCTAGGAGATAATAAGAGCAACATTTTGTGTGGTCTTGAAGAGGGACAATGTTTGCCAACTCTTGTACAATTTAATTTGTAATCAGTGTTTTATGAAAGGCCATGTAACCCATTGTATTCATTACATGTTTTTGAGGCTAGTATGGTAGAGTACCTTTTTTGCTGCCTGATGGAAGCATGCACGTTTATGGTTTGTCATCTTCCTTTCCTTGCTGGAATCATCCCAGCCGTCATCCTTAGAACAAGATATTTCCTCTGGCCGGTATGACTGATGTTGCAAAGGATCACCGTTTCTTTCGTTGAATACACGTGCTAAATTGAATTATGTGAATAGTAGACTTGTTCTCTGGAGTTGATATGAACTGTTATGTTAAGTTAAATTGCTTTGAGTACCAATCCCAGGTTCATAGAAAACCGATTGTTGTGTGGCTTCCTTAAGGAGACATTATAGAGTAAATTTCTTGTTACCGTTATTCCAGACTTCATCCTGTGTACTACTGTTATTCTTCTTTGAAACAGAAGTACACTAGCTTTCTCGCCTGAATTCAGAAGACCACCTACTTTTCTCAAGTAGACCTCATAGCACAGACTAGCCGAACACACGTGGTGCTGTTGCTGACGTGACAACAGAGCTCAGAAACGAGAGCGAAAGCATTCGAGCAAGCCTGCTGCTCTTGTTAAACCCCACTCCAAAATCAGGTGAGACGATTGAAATTGTTTTCTAGTCCTGAGTAATCATTCACAGAATTTCAGTGAGCCATGGTGTCCTTTCCCACGTAAACGCCCATTTGGAATGTAATAATTTTATAAGAATTTCATAAAAATCTGTTTAATTTCACAGAAAAAAATATATAAAAAAAATCCTCCATTCCAAACGTCCAAAAACAAGCAATAACTTGATCTACTTTCAGTTCCAGAGCACACTCGTGCCATTCGACAGCAGGGTCTGACAGCCGACATGCTATGGGTAGTTACTGAGTTCGATCACATCTGATTTATAATAATTTGGATGGAGTTTCAATGTTGAAGAATATGGACAGTACTATTATGTAGATTTGATGAGAATCGGGAGCAAGATACGATTCTGCCATTACCAGCATATGCATATTGTCTGATTACTTGGTGATCGACCGTTCCATATAAGATTATTCGACTTAAAGGGACCAAGTCAATTTTAAATGGCTTCCAGAGAACATCAATCATCCCTTGAAATAGTTTCTTGTTCTGTTGTTCTACCTCTCTTGGGCAATTTTGACAGAGAGGGTGTGTACAACAATGCGCAGAATTTTTTTTTCCGAACAGATTTATATGTACACCATTCATAAACTTGTACAAAAGAATGTGCTCATTTGGCAAAGCGATACTATGTACAATAATATACACGTGCCTGATGCCCATCAACGGCCTGTTGTGGCCGAGACGGAAGTTTCGTACTGTATACAGTTTCATTGTACCACAAAACTCGTAAACAAAGTGCTTGTGTTGGTGAAGACGATATCAGAACAAAGCGTCAGCTGCTCAGCAGATGTTATTACGCTGACGTCTTTAAGAGTGAAACCATGGACCACGGGCAGGACGAATCCGTTCCCTAGCCGTGAGTTCAAATAAGGCATGGCTACCGTGTTCAAGAAAACACGAATCAATCCCTGCAAATGTAGCATTTTTGTTATCATTTGATCTCGGTGAACCAAACATGAGTTATAATAGATCACTTGGCAGATCGCTCAAAAAAACATGCCGCTAGCAAAAATAAACAAGTACTACCTCCGTTTCAAAATATAAGCATTTTTAGATTTGGATAAGGTCAAAATCTTTTAACTTCTACCAATAATATTTAAAAAATTACTTAATGTTTAATATAAAAATATAATTTTTATGAAAGTTTATTTAATGATGAATCCAAAAAATATAATTTTTATATGATAAAATATTATTAATTATATATTATTAATGGTCAAAGTGAAAATTTTGACTTTAACTAAACTTAGAAATGCTTATATTTTGGAACGGAGGGAGTAAATGCATAAAGGTTGTGAGATTAACTACCTGAATCAAAGACATATGGAAGTTCCCAATTTTACTCCACTTCAACGCAAGGGAGAAATTGTCTAATCCAACTTTACCATAGACTTTATTGCATGATGTCTCCGCAACACCAGAAGCACTTACAACCTGCAGGGAAAGATATGATCAGATCCTACACAAAACAGGATTGCGGTCCGCCATGGGGTCAAAGGCCTGCACAGACATTTTTCTTTTGCAAAAAGAGTGATATCTCAGTAGTGTTGGGAGCAGGCACCCAGGGTGTTTGGGGGATTTTCTCGTTCGGGGATTTTACGGTCTCCTTAATTATATGCTGTGGGGGTGGCTCTTCCCTCACTGGTCGAGTTTTTTTAGAATGTACGAAATGAATACATGATATGTCGAAAATAAGACTGTTAAAAGTATGTATTGGTGACAAAGAAAATATCCCTTCTTTTCGTGCTATGGATCAATGGAGTAAAACAAACATTAAGAAACTTACCACTGAGATGCAAGCAACAGGAACTGTCTCTTTTCCATTTAAAACATCAATAATCACGTCTGCATTAATGGTAGCACCAATATTTTCAGATGTAATCCTTATCAATGGGGATGAAGACATTGAAATGTTTAGCAGCATGTCATCATTTGGATAATTCCAGTACAAGCGAGGGATGATAAATTTCCAGCGAGCTGTGTTCAACAGAGATTGATCAGGAACTTTGTCGACAAGCCAGTGCATTGAACCTGCCTGAAGCCAAAAAGACACATTTAAAGTCCTGGAAATAATACAGTAGAATGCAAAGATGGGCATTCTTGAACAAAAATGATATCCTATATAAAATGTTCATGTTACCTGGAAGTAAACTTCTAGTGCCGAGTTGAATACATCTTCATCAAGTGAAATCGAAAGCATTTTTGATGCACCACCACATGATAAAGAAAGCTGTGGATGCTTCAACAAATCGTTTGTCTTAGCATCTATTGATGCAAACAATCCATTGATATCAAACTCAATTGAAGAATTTCCATAGTGAGGATCATTAATAAAGGTCATGTTCAAGGCAGCCACGCTGTTCAGATTGACACTCCTAGGAAGGCCTTGCAGAAATAAGTCCAGTTTTCCAGCACCCTCAATAATATTTTCTGGTATTGCCTTCTCAACTGCAGCTTTAATATGATCTTCAAAAGCATTTATAAACCTTCAGACAAAGTGAGCAAGATAAGAGTGATTAAAGTAGGAATTGTTTTTATTGATGTGTATAAAGCCAAAGGATTCGTTGTAAATTTTATAAGTTTTACATGAACATATGTACATGCAGAAAAGTCTGAGTTCTCAACAAAAATAGGTAGTATCATCACTTTTCAAATTTTATTTAATTACTAGCATCCAAGAAAAGGACTAACTATAACAAACCCTCACTAAACAAAAACGATTATTTTTATTAGATATGTTATCCTTGTTTGTTTATAGTACCTCTGCAAACTGACGACAACTTATTTGGTTATAGCCTACAGGTGTGAGGCTGTAATTTGGAATAAAAAAAAAACCCTTGGCCTGAAATATAGTGGCGACAATGTCGACTTGGATGCCCAGAACCCAGCCATAGGCTGCTTTGGGCTCTCCTACCTGTATTGCAATAGCCACTAGCATGGTCAATGGTTTCCAGCCCAAATGTTTGCACAGCCACATAGTGATACGGGATTCATGGGTTTCTCGATGGGGAGAAGGTTGGGCTTCTTATTAAAATACCATGGGGGCAGTCTTACCCCCACTGGTCAATTTTTTTAATAGTACCTCTTTTGAATTTTATGCTGAAATCAAATCAATGAAACGAATGCAAAATAAAATGTTCATTGAATCATCAAAAGCTAAGTATTGCAGTGAAATATAAGTATGGATAAACAATGCTCAGCACTGAAAGAGATATCACTATCAGAACACTAAATTCTAAACTCTCAAATGTTAAAAACATGATTTCATCTCAATACATTTCAATAGCAGCCTTATAATGCAAAAGGCAAACATACCCTTGATAAAACCAAGATGCTCCGCCATCCAGTGAAATTGTCAGGTCCTTCACGTAACAACCACATTGCTCAACAGACAGAGCCAAACTGCCGTTGCTATTCGTTATTACCATACTTATCCCAACCTCCATTCCTTGAACCTTACCAAAAAAAAAATGATAGATAAGAAGATAGATGGTAATATGGTATAGTATGATAAGTCATGACTAGATAATTCTCAGTAGTTGAGAAGATTGCCTATCGGGAGTTGATTTTAACATCACAGGAATGCTTAAACTCAAAGGAATTAGCAACTTCTAAAGGAGGGTAACTGTCTACAAAGTGCCATTTGAGAAATAAAAGTGAAGATTGTATGGAACGACCATAAATTAGGCATAAATGGTCAGTCAGTGATGGTTCAACTTGTCTTGAAACACGCCACTAGTTATACACAATAGTTATGACAAGTCAGACACAGATGGCTCATGAATTCCACCTGTTAGAAGACAAAATAAATACTACCAACATCAAGTCTTGATGATCTCGACGATTTTCCATTGATGAGTAATTGAGTAAATGATTGTTTCAATTAGAACAAGCTTATAAGGTGGTTCAAATACATGTTTTACTTGAATACTATCATGACTACAATTGATTGATAAATGACAATCCACATTTTTGAATCAAATGAAGCACTCGCAGAGTTACAACAGGATCTGGCGTTCTAAATTTAGTAAAGAAGCATCATTTACCATCTGCATTACAGCCTCATCAAAACACTACAACTATTGATAGATTAGAAAGATGGATAGGTAAATCAATTTAGCTAAATACGGAAACAAAATAAGATTATTGAAGAAAGGCCAGTAGCATGTTCAGTCCAAGCATAGAAACAGGATGACGTGCTCCCTGAACTATTTACATGTACGTTAATTGATTAAATGTTTGCTTCTTTTCCAATAATTTGACGCATTTACCTACGGGACCTAGTAAAATTGTAGCGCTTCGTAACGCAAAGAACTTAAAGTTTTCGGTGAATTAGTCACTATATAAAAATGTTCTGGAGGTCAGGGATTTTCGATTCATTTTATGTAGAACTATAACAGTGATTTATTTGCACAATTCTGATGAAGACACAAAATTTTTCCTATAAGCTCGCTTTCTAAGAGTATACGACAATATGAGACCAAATCTAGCACGATTCACATCAAAATTCGACCTTTCCAGCCGACATCAACAAGAGAAAAACAAACCATAAATTACCAGGATCGAAGCGGTTCCTCTATAAGCGATCTCTATCGGAAACAACCAAGAATCATAGCAGTAGCTCCAGTCCATGCTGAGGTTGGCGGTGATGCCGGAGGCGACAACCACCAGGCCCGAGTCCCCGGGGTAGATGGTGGAGTTGTCCCCGACGTCGAGGTGGAAGAGCGTGATGTTGGAAGCGGCGACGCGCACGCCGCCGAGGAAGGGGACGCGCGCGGCCTTCTCCACGCCGGGGAGCCGGAGCGGGGTCAGCGACCGCACCGCCTGCTCGATCAGCACGTCCTTGGCAAAGGCCAGGCCCTTCTCCGCCACCACCGCGGAGACGTGCGCCTCGTCGCCGGCCACAGCGACAGCAGCGGCGGAGAAGAGGAGGGGGAGGAGGAGCGGAAGGAGACGGAGGTGAGCCATGGTGGGTGGGGGCGGCCAGCGGGGGAAGGGGGCGAAGGAAGAAGGATGGCCGGTAGAGTCGAGACGACGGCTTTGTGTATTTTGTTATGGAGCATGTATTCCAGAATATTTGAGGTGGTATAGAATATTCTGCAACATGTATTCTAAACGTGTCGTATCCACCTTACGCCTCATTCGTTTACGCATGAAACAGTCTTGAAACAGCTAAAAAAGAGTGAGATTAACAGCTGGTTCAACCAGGAACATCGATTTGATCTGAAAATCAGTCTATTCCACCGCTCTTTTGCATGTAACAAAATCACACCCAGTTTGTTTTGTGATGGAAGGATCCCAGAGCCGGCTTGGTTTGAAAATCAATCCTTACCACCTCATTCCTACTCTTTTTCTATATGTTGTATCTATGTAGTGTTGGAATAAAAAATGATGATGAATTTAGAAAAGATTCAAATCAATAATGAGTTTGAGTGACAAGGCATCACTCGAAGAAGATCGGGGATCTAAAATATGGCCGTGGAACAAAATCTAAATACCAAAATAAAATGGTCTGATGAGAACAATGTGACGCAGGTAAAATTCAAAAAGCCTTGAATTCTTATTTGTCTTAACCGAACACAGATATTTATTAGTGGAAATAAAAGAGACACGGATTTAATTTTACACATGATTTGAGTGATACATGTTGATCCATTTAATCCGGCCCTAAAACGAATACAATTTGTTCCATAGCCGCCAAACGAGCCTTTATTTTGTTATATCATGTTCTGAATTTTTAGTTACTCAGTTTAAAAAAAGAATACAATTTTGTTTTACGGCTGCTAAAGTTAGTTCAAATTTTGATACTTCTTAGTGAATTTTTTCAAATAAAACAAATAGTCAAAGATAATTTAAAAGTTAAAGATAATAATATTTTAAAACTAGAGAGGTAAAATATAATTTTGTATGAATAGTTACGCAATAAGGAAATGTGGCTGTTAGACTATTTAGAAACCTACATAATCCAGTTGGATATATAAGATCGAGATGGAATGTGCAAAGATTTCCTCATGTATTGGGCTTTATAAAGGTCAGCTAATGGCTAATTGTTCTGCTGCTGACAAACAAAAGCTAACAAATTTGGAAAACAAGATATTTTCTAGCTGTAAAATTAAGCAATCTTTGCATTCTCTAGTACCGTACGTAGTACTGTGAAACAGTGAAAGTGCAATCACTCTTCTTGCCGAAACTTGCACGTCTGCTCAACACATGAAAGAGTGTGTAGCTTGCAAGGCTATGCAATCTTTTACATCCTGTGGCAGCACCAGAGGACCTTTTTTTTTCCGACTCAGCACGACCTTTTTCCAGGACTTTTAGCAGAGGGATTGAGTTAGGACTAGCATATTTTATGATGTAGTCACTCCGTCTCTAATTTTTTTTGTCATTTTGCCTTTTAAATACTATTTTTAATTATTTGTCTTATTAAAAATGACAAATACAAAAACAAATTAGTCCTGCTTAAAGATCTCTTGATAAAACTAATCACAATAAAATAAATGATATTTTTATTATTTTCTTGCAAGAAGAGAGTTAAATATATGCATCTATAAATTAGAAGTGTTAAGAATTTAGGAACAGTGATATTATATACTATTTGTTCAGTGTTTTGCAAGACTTACCGTGGTGCTACTGTTAAGAAGTCGGAGCTGCTACGTCGTGGGGGTTTTGAGCGAGCTTGGTGATGATGACTTGTAGTGGGCCATTGTGTAGGTGTGTTGAGGGTGTTAGTTTGTTGATCCCTCCCTTGGAAAGGGTTTGAATCTGTTGTCTGCCTGTACATGGTGTGTAGAGGTGGGTTTTATGTGTTTTTTTAGTTTCTTCTTGTTGTAGTTAGAAATAATGTGCTTTGGTTGTACGGTTTGGTCTCGTTTCTCTTGATATGAGACACTTTTTCTTCTTATATTAATATATGTCGAAACACAGAGTTTTTGGGTCTTTTAAAAAAAAAATCACAGTTATGACAGACAAATAAATACCAGCGAAGAATAATAGTGCCATAGTATCAAATATTCGACATGATAGTTCAGTAACCAACCAAACACAATCGATCTTAAAAGAGATATCGATAGGTGGTCTGAAAATAACCAGATTTATCTCGGTTGAAGTGTAATGGGAATAGCACAAGATGAGAAGCAGGCATAGCATGGATGCGAAAGCATCGCTGCGTGCAAAATACTTCTTAACTTTTAACGTTAACTTAAATATTCATCTTATTTAAAATAATTTATATGTAAAATATATTACATTTATTATATTTTTAATAAGAAATCGATGTTATAAGTGAATGGCCGGAGAGTACGAGGGAAGAATGACGTTCGTAGAAAAGCACATCCAAATGGGCATTAAGATCCATTTGAAACGTACACACAACACATTTTACAGAAAAATTCCTCTATTTAATGGAGCCTTAAAAGCTGTATGGTGGAAAATCGATCATGTACTACTACTTGCAGCTAGGATTCCTTCCGTGGATCGCTGATCGGGAAGGGAGGTCCAGGACTCACCGACGCATCCTGCAACCAACCAGCAATCAGAACGCAAAAACGAAAAAAAGAAAAAGAAAAGAAAAAAAAACCCCAGCTGATCCCCGTCGCTTCAATTCACAGTCTCGCAAACCATGCGAAAGCAACGATCAAAAGCTCGGACCAGTCAAAGCCAAATCTCGGACACCGCCGCCGCCGCCTCTGCTGCCGGCCGGTCGGCCCGCCGCCCAGCTAGCGCCAGCGAGGCCAATGCGGCGGGGGACGCGTCTCTACAGCCTGCTAGGCCTGCTCCTCCTCCTGGCCGTGGCCTACACCTGGTTCCCGGACGGCGGCCGCTCGTCCGGCCCGGGCGGCCTCAAGGTCCCCGTGCCGTGGCTGCAGCCCCGGATGTCCTTCGCGGGCCGCGCCGGCGCCCGCTTCGTCGACGCCGACACCGGCGCGCCGCTCTACGTCAACGGCTGGAACTCCTACTGGCTGCTGTCGGCGCGGTCCCCCGTGCTGGCCGCCGAGATGCTGCGGCGCGGCAGACGCATGGGGCTCGGGGTCTGCCGCACCTGGGCGTTCAGTGACGGTGGGCCCGGCGCGCTTCAGATCTCCCCCGGCCGGTTCAGCGAGGCAGTCTTCCAGGTCCGCGACCCCCCTCACCTTCTCGTCTCTTTCTTCTGCCCCCCTAAGAGGCAGACTGCTTCGCCCTTCTGGCCAACAAATTGTTGCCAGTTGCCGATTCTCACGACCGTCCTATCATGATTCCGTGCCAGAAACATACCGTGGCTGTAATGCAGCAAACAAACACGCCCTCTTTTTTTTTTTTTTTTTTTTTTCTTGTGGCTAAAAAGCAAGTCAACGTTTAGCTGACCATGTGAGGGGCTTATGGCGCCACGAGAATATTTTTTTTTGAAAGAATTGTTTTGTGAACCAATTGCTGAACCATATGGTGCTGAATCTACCCTATGCATGACTTAAGTTATACTAGCGTTTGTTGTAGACACATGATTATGTTTATATGGAGTATTGTTGTTTGTATGAATGATGTTAGCACTATCATCAATACAGCACCCATTGAGAAGGAAGCATCAGATTTGTTCAATCAAAATAGGTAGTTGGAACCACTTTAGACTACACATTTATCTCCATCGTATCTCTTTTTGCTATGTGCTACCACCAAGATGCACAAAATTTGAACATTAGATGATGGATATGAAACAAAAAGAAGCTAGGGACAGATTCCCACCCTAGCATTAATATGTATAAGTGATAATGGAACCCTGATTTGTTGGGTGGCATTTAGCCACACTAGATCCTCAGATGGTGAATATGGGTCATCCTACCCAAAAGATTAGCATGTTTCTATCTCTTAAATATCTTTCACTTGGGCTTGTAATTATTACAATTGGTTAATGAAGGAAAATCTGAAATAATTACACTATCAATATTTTTTGAAACTGTACAACAGATGAAACCCCTGCTATGAATTACACTATCAATATTGTGAGAGGCAGTTCCAAATTAGCTACATTGTTCTCCTAACAAGAATTTGAGCCATACATATGGATTGTAGCTTTTTGAGAAAATGACTAGCTATATTTAAACAAGCGGAGGGACTAAGGGAGCGTTGGGCAGCACCTAGCGCCTAGGTTTTTGTTCTTTTGGTTAATAAATGTAAAAGATAGAGAACATGCTGAATACATTGCATATGACCACATAATTATTCAAAAAATAGGGGAAACGCTTAACTAGCAGCTTAGTTGAAAGCAAAGCAGTGGAGCTCCTCATAGCATGTAGGCGTAGAGATGGTAACGGGTCAGGTTTGGGTTGTTTGAGAAAAAACCTGCCCATTATGAAGAGAGGTCCATGGGTGAAATGTGAGACCTGCACTCGCACCCGTGGGTGCAGATCGACACCCACGCCCGTCGGGTCTGATGAAGATGAAGCGGTGGCGTGGCACAGAGGGGCGACACGACACAGAGGGGCCACGTGGAACAGCGGGGGGTGGTGCCGGCCACGCTTGGCAGCGTGGTCACACAGAGAGAATGGCGGAGGTGGAGCAGCACGGTTGCGCAACAGGAGCAGAGGCGGAGTGCGACGTGACGAGGTGGGACAGCGCGGCTGCGTGGAGACAAAGGCGGAGGCGAAGCAACGTTGTCAGACGGAGCGCGATGTGGAGACAGCGGCTACTTTTTAAAATAGAGATATTTAGTGAAGAAGTGTGGTGGTTTGAAGCTCCAAATTCTTACATAATGAGAGGAAAAGTAGCAAATTGTTCTAGAATTTATTTGGACTCTATTATTTGTGTTATTAAGATATTAAGCTTCTGTGAACCGTAGAAACTAGATTTCTGAAAACAAAATCTGAGGTGGACTGGTTTAAATAAATTTATTAGATCATGTACTTTATGCTAAAATTCAGACATTTAATGTGCAAATTTTCTGTTATGTACTGGTTAATTGAATAACTTTTAGACTTGGATTCTTATTAAAAAAAGAGTTTTTCTTTTTACTGCGATTCAGGAATACATTCTTGAGAACCACTTTGTTCACCCTGATCCCTCAGCAAATAAGCATAATAAGCCTACGTAATGGATCTTGGGTTTGTTTTACATTTTTAATTGCAGATGTTGGATTATGTGATATATGAGGCCCGAAGAAATCATATTAGGTTGATTCTTTGCCTTGTCAATAACCTTGACAATTTTGGAGGGAAGGCTCAGTATGTTCAGTGGGCACAAGTGGCTGGTGTGAATGTGACAAATTCAACTGATTCTTTTTTCTCTCACCCAACCATTAGGGGTTACTATAAGGATTATGTAAAGGTAATCACCTGGCTTGAAACATTTTGTTGTTCTTTTATTGTGTCACCATGAATTTACTGATTATATATTCAGTGCTGTCTTGTGGGCTACTGGAATTACAAAATGGAAATAAATTTTGACCAGAAGCACATTGCACGACAACTAGTATTCTTAATATGATATCGTTTCGTGGTGGTCAGTTTGACGGACAACTCTATTTATCGTCAATCAATATTCTGAATTTGTGACTTGCTAGAAGAAAGTATGATTTATATGCGCTGCTATCCTTTCTTTTTTGGATTTTTTTTGCCATGTCATTATTTGTATTTGTGGAAAAAATGGCATCTCCGCATTGGGATTCTCTGTAATTGTTTTTGACAGGCAATTGTAACCAGAAGGAACTCTTATAGCGGAATCAAATATTGCGATGAACCTGCTATATTTGCTTGGGAACTCATGAATGAGCCTAGATGTGTGTCCAATACATCTGCTCCTCATCTTCAGGTAATGTACCATTGGAATGCCCCTTTTGTTTGTGAACAATGATGTATTTTCTTAAGTCAAAAGGCATAGCAGCTCACTCTAAAGTTCCTCTGCAGGCATGGATTGAAGAAATGGCAGCATATGTAAAGGCTTTAGACAGTAAGCATCTTGTTACAGTTGGCACTGAAGGATTTTATGGCCCTGGGACAACCGAAAGGCTGGATGTTAATCCTGGAGACTGGGCAGCTTCTCTCTGCTCAGACTTCATACAGAACTCTGCGGTCAAACACATTGATTTTGCTTCTGTTCATGCTTATCCTGATAGTTGGTCTGTATTATTCAATTTTTTACAGTATGCTTTTGGATGTTGTTCCGAGTTATTGATGAATTTGAATTTTCCAGGCTACCAAAGGCAAGCGTGGAAGAAAAAATCAAGTATCTTTCTAATTGGGTTGATTCACACTTGAATGACAGTGAATATATCTTGAGAAAACCTGTCCTATTTTCGGAAGTAGGGTTCCTACATCATGCAGAGGCAAACGGTACAGATGATGGAGACACTTTTCTGAAAATTGTTTATGAAAGAATATACAATTCAGCCAAAAAGCTGCAGGTAGGAAGTGGTGCTCTTATTTGGCAGCTGATGCTTGAAGGGATGCATACATACCATGATGACTTCTCAATGGTGGCACGGGATCACCCCTCAACCTATAAGATGATAAAGGAGCAGTCATGCCGACTTCAAAGATTACATGCGAAGGAGGGTGACCCCGGGTGGCACTGTTCATTACAACCCTAGCGGTTTTACTGCTACCGATATCAAAGAATCCAGGAAGCAAAGGTTTTCCAATATCATTCTTGAAAATGATATTTTTTGAGGCAAATGATAAACAACTGAAAAGAATTTCATGTTTAAAGTGTTAGGCTACTAGTGGATGCTGTATAGTCACTTGCAATTACAAAAAATGCTATTGTTTGTTCGCTGGTTGAAGTTCTCTGTGCAGTATAATCTCACGCATTAATCAGATTCTTGATCATCCAGCTATTAGTGGAGGCCATCTATACCCATGTTACTATTCACGAAGCGAAGACTTACCAGATGTAACTTTTCTTTCTACATGCTATAATTTGAACAACAATTTGTGTCATGCTCCTGCATGTAGCAAAATTATAGTTTTTGAAGCGCTATGCTGTTAATGAGACCACTGGTGTCTTCTGTCACGTACTGTACGACTATAGGTGTAAGTAGGCTGTGGGAGGATACCTGGTTTGGTAATTTTCTCGTAGCCAGTTTTGGGATTCATATGACGAACAGATGGTATGAGTTATTGGAACGCTTGTCAGCCAGGTGTGGTGTTAAATGAGAAAGATACTCCTAATTGGCCGTATGAGTCAAGTGGGTTGTACTCTAGCCAATCTTTATATGCTGTTATCAGTTAGAGGGTAATGCTGGTTTATGTTTCCTCAATTTTGCACCATTATACCGTTACAGGAATACATTCTTATGGCTCTTATCTTGAAGATACTACTTCAACATACGTTTAGAAAAAAAAAACTAGATTAGCATTCTGTAATAAAGTATGAGAATAATATAGTCAAAATGTTGAATTATTTCTTACAAAATGGAGATCATTATGTATCATTCTTCATAATTACTTAATCTTCGAGAGAATAGCCGATCTCGATTTATTGGCCTGTGTTGCATTGGTTCTCTGCCAGTGTATGTAAAAGAGGCGGAGTACAAGACATCTTGTACGATACACTATAGTCTACAATACACATATGTAATCAATCAGACTATCAAATGTATACTCAAACAAAATGTCCAGTCTACGGTGAGCAAGATCTAGTGTTGGGTCGAATTCAGAGCTTGCTCGTCGTCCCCGACTCTGTTTTCGGTCCTTCCCCCTGCTTCTTGGACATGGAGCCGGAGATGCTGCCCATGGCCTTGGCCCGCTCGCGCAGCACAACCTTCTGCACCTTCCCCGTCGCAGTCTTGGGCAGCTCCGGCACGAACACCACCGTCCGCGGCGCCATGTAGCGTGGCAGCCGGGCCCGGCAGAAGGCCGTCAGCTCCTCCGCGCCCACGCTTTCGGCGTCGTCCCTCAGCCTGACGAACGCGCACGGCGTCTCGCCCCAGTACGCGTCCGGTCGTCCGACCACCGCCGCCTCCATCACAGCCGGGTGCGCGAAGAGAGCAGCCTCCACCTCGATCGTGCTGATGTTCTCCCCGCCGGAGATGATGATGTCCTTGGACCTGTCCACGATCTTCACGTACCCGTCCTCGTGCCGGACCGCCAGGTCCCCTGACCGTAGCCACCCGCCGGCGAGCGCCTCCGCCGTCGCCGCCGCGTCCTTGTAGTACCCTCGCATCACCGTGTTGCCCCGGAACATGACTTCGCCCATAGTACGCCCGTCGGCCGGCGCGCTCTGCATCGTCGCAGGGTTCTTCCCGTCCATCTCGAGGCCCAGGAGGTTGAGCCCCTGCCGGGACTTGATCCTCGCACGCTGCTCCGGTGGCATCGCGTCCCACTCGGGCTTCCACGCGCATAACGTCGCCGGGCCGTACGTCTCCGTCAAGCCGTACCCGTGGATGACGTTGAACCCGAGAGCTTCCATCCGGAGCAGAATATCCGGCGGCGGCGGCGCGCCCCCAGCCTTGACGGTGATAGGCTGCCTCCCGCCTTGCAGCGGCCTCCGCTCCGCCGCCGTGGCGTTCACAATCATGGCCAACACCGTCGGTGCACCGCCCATGTGTGTCACGCCGTGCCGCGCGATGCTGTCGAAGATGGCGGCCGCGGTGACGCGGCGGAGGCAGACGTTGGTGCCGCCCTTCACGGCCATCCCCCAGACGAGGCACCAGCCGTTGCAGTGGAACATGGGCACGGTCCACAGGTACACAGGCGCCGCGCCCATGTCGTGCATGAGCACCGAAGCGATGCTGTTCAAGTACGCGCCGCGGTGGCTGTAGACGACGCCCTTGGGCCTGGACGTCGTCCCTGATGTGTAGTTCAGGGCTATCGGATCGTTCTCGTCGGCCGGCCACCGGACGGAGAAGTCCGGCGACCCACCATTCTTAACGAGATCCTCGTACTCGTAAAGATCACCGTGAATCCCAGTTGCTCGATCGGCGTCATCAGAACTTGGCCGTGATGGCTCGTTGAGAACCTCGTCTTTGATTAACACAAGAAGGGGAGGCTTGGCTCCGGCGGCGGCCATGAGGGCGAGAGCTTCCCGGGCAACATCA
>BCLH01003692.1:2472-13834 GCA_001602315.1 Zoysia pacifica
TTTTCTTCTCAGATTTCAACTACAGACATATTTCCATATTATGGTTTCCATGACATGCCATGGGTGCACGTAATAATCCTTTCTAGATACAAGGAGTTATAGGTCAGACACTTGCATGTTACCGCTAGATGATGACTTTTTCCTATGGGTGGATCATAATAATTTTTGCTTGGCTAGCATTATTATTATTTTTTGTTTGATGCTGTTCAGAGACATATTCAGTTATTGCAAAAATATCCATTGTGCTCATTTTGAGAAAATGCTAAAACTATTCCTGCAAGTTTTATTTTTTTTATCAGCTACTACCTCTGTTCTAAAATATAAGCATTTTTAGGTTTGGTTAAAATAAAATTCTTTTAATTTTACTAATAACATCTAGAAAATTACATAATTTCTAATATAAAAATATACTTTTTATGAAAGCTAATTTCATGATAAATCCAAAAATATAATTTTTATATGATAAAATTAACATTATTAATGGTTAAAGTGATAAAAATTTAACTTTGACTAAACATAAAAATGATTATATTTTTAAATGAAGGGAGTACTTGCTCTGCCCAAAATAAGTGTGGTTTTTGACTATTAGAAATCAATCATTCTCCCTCCCTCCCCTGCGCTGCCAGTCGGTACTCACGCTTCGTGACGCTTGCTCCATGGGCGGCGTCATTCTTCCCCGACCAGTTGAGGCTTATTAATCTGGGATGGGATTGGATACCCATATTGATTGATTGATTATTGGAAGTGACTTCATTCATTTGATTTCTAGACGATCGGTAGTAACACAAATAGGCAAGCAAGGCTTGTGGTGAAGTTCCACGCGTGGATTTGGACGCAGGCGCTCAGGGCTGGAGAACAAGAGGATGGCTGCGAGTTGCAGCATGGACAAGGTTTTCAGTGTCCACGAACCATTGATGACCTTTTTCTCTTCACGCAGGATAACAGTGAACCACAGCTTAATGCCTTTAGTCTAGCTAATCGTAGCTTCAAAAACTGGTGTATTTCCAGACGTATTTGAAGTGTAAATACAAATGTGCTGAGCATTTTTTATAGTATACTGATGAATATATAATCCCATTATGGTAGCCTTTAAATGTGCAGTATTTGTAGTGAAACTTTCATATATAGTATTTACGTTATGTATTTTAGCTGCAATATATCGTATGGTATAATTATGATCATGTCATGTGTTATTATTTAAACACAAACTTTTGCAAGTGGCTCGTTACGTCCCTACAATATGCTATTTTTCAGTGAAAATTTTGGAAAATGGCGTGTGAGCACATTAAGCTTATATTGTGAAGTCACATTACCGTGAGACCATATTCAAAGTATATGTATGCATGTAGATGTATATATGTGCCAGCATATCATATTTCACTGTAGGAAAACGAGGGAAACATGTAAAGAAGGGCGCAATACCTGAAGCAAGCTAGAATTTTGCCCTCCAGTCCCTATGTTCCAACAAGAAAAAGTGATTGAGGACTAAGATCAATGGCAATCATCTTGGAGTAGTTTTTTTTAGATGATCAACCCATCAATAGTTCAAGATCAAGGCAGAGAGAGCCCAGGAGCCAATGTTAATAGACCACACCGCACCAACTGCCAAAAAGGTGGAGAACTGACAAATCACATATATTCCTTGTCAACAGAAACTGGATAAATAAGTAGCTATAGTTAAAATAACTTAGCATATAAAAAGAATTACCACAAAATGAGAGCTTAAACTAAAAAAGTACCTGCGTGAGGATTGAGTACTAAGGCCCGGATCAAAAGTTGCACAGGTATAGTCAGGTGCCAATGAAGTATTATATTTCGTAGTCAGTTGCTCAATAGACACCATTAAGCATACAAAAAAAAAGTGCTATCTCTGAATGATGGCCATGTACAAATTGAAGTATTTATCTTTCACAGTCAGTTGTCAATACCACGACTACCACACAATCAATTCCACGAGTTGAACGGATGCAGTAGCAGGGGATTGATTGAAATGAGAATTTTTCTGATGATATCCCTCTCTTTGGATGCCCCAAGATCTTGCCAATTCAGATAGATTTTACACTGTAAGAAAAAAACGAGCATGAAAATGACACAAGGGTGCTACAACGAGAAACACACAACAAACAGCTCCATAGCTTCTTTTAGTATCGCACGAAGAAAGCCTGGTATTGAAAACTAAATAGGTAAACATGAATGAACTATATTTGTTTGAACAATGCTTTACTTTATACATTCATACCGGAATCTTATATTGCTGCATTGCAACTCAGCCAAGTAAAACTAGTTAACATGAATGTGCTCATGTGCTAGTGTCTCCGCTCTCTTGGCGGATCCACAGCTATAACTAGAACAGCTTAGCAGACAACCATAAGCAATACCGCTGAATCAGAACTCAGAATTATTACACAGCCAAAAAATACATTAATATAGTCATTTGATAAGAAACTTATCAAGGTACTGCACACCAAGATCAATACATGCCAACTCAATTTCTTTTGCTCCCAACAATGTAACAGCCCAGGCCCAAATACGGCTCATACCGACGCACATGTTGCGCGGGCCACACCTACACAGCAACTCACTTACACTTTCGTCCTTACTTCATGTAAAACGATTAATCTAGAGTTACTATGCTTTAGGTCACTGGCTATTTAAGTTGATCTATCCTTTTTTGAACTAGCAAGGGACTATTTCTTGTGATATACCCCTACCAACAAGCCATGGAAGTTGGACCTTTTTCCTAGGCTTCACAAGATATACCATCATATCATATTTTGCTGTAGGAAAATCAGGGAAACATGTAAAGAAGGACGCAATACCTGAAGCAAGCTAGAATTTATACCCTCCACTCCTTATGTTCCAACTATTAAAAGTAATTGAGGAATAAGATCAATGGCAATCATCTTAGAGAAGCAGTTTTTTCACATGATCAACCCATCACTACTTCAAGATCAGGGCAGAGAGATCCTGGAAACCAATGTATAACAGAAATACACTGCACCAACTGCAAAAATAGTTGGATAAGTGACAAATCAAAGATCTTCAATAAAAATAGAAAACCTGGTTAAATAAATAGCTATAGCTAAAATACCTTAGCATAAAAGAAGAAATACCACTAAATCAGAGCTTCAACTAAAACAAGTACCTGAGTGCGGATTGATTATTATGGGCTGGACCAAAAGTTGCACAGATAGATTAGTAGGTGCCGATGCAGGTTTTTCTTTTGCAGTCAGTCAATTGTCCAATAGACACCGTTTTGCATATAAAATCTGCTATCTCTGCATGACGGGCACGTACAGATCAGGCATGTGTTATGAAACAAATAAATAAGTAATTCGAACTCTTTCTAGGCTAACTGGATTCCAAGGAGTTTACCACACAATCAATAGCAACATGAGTTGAAGGGATGAATAGCAGAGGATCGATTGAAATGAGAATTTTTCTGATGATGCCCTTACCCGTGAATGCCACCAGATCTTGCCACTTCAGAAACGTTTTACACTGTAAGAAAGGAGGAGCATGAAAATGGTACGAGGGTGCTCCAACGAGACAAGCACTGCAAATAGCTCCATAGCCTCTTTTAGCATAGCACAAAGAGAGCCCAATCTTGAAAACCAACTAGTTAGATATGCATCAAAAGTTGTGGGTCGTGGTAAAATTAGTATTTAAGCAAAGCTTTAATGCCAGCAAACCCAAATCTGAAATTACTGCATAGCAATTCAGCCACGTGAAAACCAGTTAAGATGAATGAGCAAGCAATCGCATATACTAGTGTCTCTGCTCTACTGGTGGATCCATAGCTATAACTAGAATAGCTTAGCAGACAACCAGAGCAGTGAACTAAGAATTTATGAATATTAGATAGCCAAGAGATACCTTAATAAGAGTCAACTGATAAGGAACTTATCAAAGTACGGCACAAGGAGATCAGTATATGTCAACCCAAGTTCTTTTGCTTCCTACGGGTCTTCACAGTCCAATAGAAGCCTCTCGACACCATAACCCTCCAAGCCTGTCGCAAAAATCTACTCTTAGAAACATACTATTAACCCCTATGCGAGTATTCAAATCCTTCTATCTATCATCTTGGAAAAACTAAAATAAGGCAATTTGTCTAATAATTCATATGGTGGGAAGACTGTCTTGCCTTGCTGTTTTTAATCATAACTTCTAATTTGCTTAACCGATTGGTGCCGATAATTCTATTCTAGATATCTTCAGAAAATTTCCAACAACTTTCCTTAATGACCAAATTGAAAATTCCTCTTCTAAATTAGTAGAAATTAAATAAACAGAAAAACTGTACAGCTGAAATTCTGATACAGCAACACTAATGTGATGATTTCTCTCTAAACCACTTATCAGAATTGAGTGAAACCAAGGCTGTTAGAAAGATAAAAACATTGTCTACCACTTTTGTTATTGGAAGAATGTCAAATTTAGCATGAACAATTGTCAGGTTTGAAAATAAGACTGGTGACCAGAAATTGAACCCCTAACTTGGAGTCCAATCTGACAATCGTAAGGAAACTATGAATGATTTGAGTCTAGGTAAAGGTTTACCTGCTGTAGAGATCACCAAATCCCACAAATTTAGAGGTATTTCAGAAATTTCATGTTTTCCCTTTGCTTCTCCTTTCTTCCCTTCTCTCTCTCCTTGGCTCCAAGTCAACCAGCAGCAGCTAGCGAGAGGGTCAACCAGCAGCAGCTAGCCAGAGGGAACAGCACGGGCGGCCTGGGAGCAGGAGCTGTGGGATGTGGATTTGAAGGATGGGGTGACTGGAAGGAGTGGCTGGGTTGATTTGGAAATAAAAGGAGGAAGGAGCTCTTAAGAAACCTAATTGAATAATCTACGGTCCAAAATAAAAGAGTCATCCCCGCTTCATCCGTCATCCCAATCTAAGTGCATAAGTAGTGAGACGGAATCGTTTTGACGAGATCTATGCATCCACAATCTCGGATCTTTCATCGGGGCAATGGTTAGAAAAGTCAAATTTTGATCAACTTTCTAATCTTTTTGGTCAGAAATTTAATTTGTTATGAATTTTAAGGATATTACATTCTTCCCCCCTTCAACAGAATTCATCCTCAAATTCTCATTTTTAATTTATAGAAAAGGTATACAAATTAACTCGCATGAGATTCTTGTTTACTAACAAGACGTGGACAACTCTGGATATTTACCATGCATTTTGGACTCAACCTCCCAGGTTGATTCATGCTTTATTTGGTTTATCCAGTGAACCTTCACATACTTGATTGTCTTGCGCCTAAGCACCCTCTCAGACATGTCCAAAATCTTCATAGGACGAGATTCAAAAGACAAATCTTGTTCAATAGTAACGGCTCCACAGTGATATGATATTCTGGATCCCTAAAGTACTTTCTCAACATTGAGATATAGAATACATTATACACACCTTTCATCGACTCCAGTAACTCCAACTGATAAGCTAGTTTGCTCACACGCTCCTTGATCATAAATGAACCAATATACCTCGGACTCAACTTTCCCTTAGTGCCGAATCTCACATAACCCTTGGTAGGGGACACTTTAAGGAGTGCCGCATCACATTCTCAAAATTCTGAGTCTCGCTCCTGATATCAGCATAGCTTTTCTTCCTACTTTGTGCTGGTAACATATGTTCTCGTATTTTAGAAACACGCTTGGTTGGTTGTTGAACCCAATCTGGCCCCACAATAGCCTTCTCACCCTACATCCCAACAAAGCGGTGACCTACACCTTCTCCCAAATAGGGCTTCATACGGAGCACAAAATATGCTAGAATGATAACTGTTATTGTAAGAGAACTCCACAAGTGTCAAATGATCTTTCCAACTCCCTTTCTAAGATAGTACATATGACCTAAGCATATCTTCCAAGGTCTGAATGGTATGCTCAGACTGTCCATCCATTTGAGGCTGAAAAGCAGTGCTCATCCTCAGTGTAGTACCCAATGCATTTTGAAAGCTATCCCATAACTCGATACAAACTTAGCATCTCTATCCGAAACAATATTGTGATGCATCTCATGTAATCACACTACCTCCCTCATGTAAATAGGCACCAAATCAGCTGCTGAACTTGTGGAATGAATAGGAATAAAGTGGGCCACCTTACTGAGACGGTCAACTATAACCCAGATAGTTCTCGACCCCTCGGAGATCGTGGTAATCCAACCATGAAATCTATAGCAATATCATCCCATAGCGACAAGGGAACTTCCAGTGGTTGCAAATTCCCACGGGACTTTTACGTTCAGCTTTCATTCATTGGCACACCCCACAAAAAGCCACATACCTTGCTATGTTTACTTTCATTCTCTTCCACCAATAAATTTTATTCAAGTCTTGATACATCTTATTCTCACTAGGGTGAACCGTATAGCGAGTACGATGTGCTTCCTTGAGAATATCCTCTTTCACTTGAGACTTCTGTGGCACACATTAGCGACCACGAAAACGGACAGCACCAGAAGCATCTAAGGTGAAATTCTCAACCTTTCCTTCATGAATCCACTTCATGACATCTAACAACAATTATCATGTTGTTGCTCCTCCAACACACGCTCTGGTATAGCTGATGCTAGAATTAGTCATGTCTTCACTTCTGTTACTCCAGCAAGCAGTATGAAATATCCATCTGCTCAAAATCATATATTAAAGATTTCATGGTAGGGGGAGAAATCCTACGGCTTAAGGCAGCAGCAACCACATTCGTTTTACCTGGTGTATATTGGATATTTAGGTCATAATCCTTTATCAACTCCAAACATCTCCTTTGCCTCAAATTTAGATCCTTCTGATGTGAAGATACACTTCAAACTTTTATGATTGGTGAAAATATCACATGATTCCCCAATATAAGTAATGCCTCTAAATCTTCAATGCAAAAACAACAACAGCAAGCTCCAGATCATGAGTAGGATAATTCAGCTCGTGTGTTTCAATTGCCTTGATATGTAAGAAATCACCCTCCCATCCTGCATAAGGACGCAACCAAGTCCCACTCGGGAGGCGTCTGAATAAACAGTGAAACACTTACCAGGCTCAGGAATGGGAGCAGTGACTAGTTTCTCCTTTAACATTTGAAAGCAAAGCTCATACTCTTGAGTCCACATGAATTTGATATTCTTTTGAGTGAGTTGTGTCATGGGCTTAGCAATGATAGAGAAATCCTTTACAAAGCGACGATAATAACCAGCCATACCTAAGAAACTCCTAACTTCCTTGACATTAGTTGGTGTTTCCCATGCCACCACAATAGAAACTTTGCTCGGATCAACAGAGATACCATGTTGATTAATTACATGACCTAGGAAACCAACTTCCGAAAGCCAGAACACGAACTTCTTCAATTTAGCATAGAATTTATGACTCTGTAAAGTCTCAAGAACTGTCCTCAAATGCTCCTTATGCTTCACTTCAGTTTTGGAGAAAATAAGTATGTCATCAATAAAAACGACCACAAACTCCTCCAATCCCTGAAGCATATTGTTCATCGTCTCCATAAAGTATGCTGGCGCATTAGTGAGTCCAAAAGACATAACCTGAAACTCATAGTGACCATATATGGTAGAAAAGGCTGTCTTCTCAATATCCTCCTCTCGAATAGGAATTTGGTTGTACCAAGACTGAAGGTCAATCTTAGAAAATACCTTGGCACCCTTCAACCGGTCAAATAAAACATTAATGCGTGGCAACAGGTATTTGTTCTTGTGAAGTATTTGTTCTTGATTGTCACAGCATTCAAGCCACGATGATCCATACACATATGCCAGCTACAATCCTTCTTCTTACTGAACAGCACTTGAGCTCGCCACGGTGATGTACTGCACCAGATTAATTTCTTTGACAATAAATTATTCAATTGCTTCTTCATCTCCTCTTGAAAAGGACGAGACAACCAGTATGATGCAATGGATACTAGATGGGTACCAGGCATGAGATCAATATGAAACTCCACTTTACGCTTGGGTGGCATCCTTAGCAATTCATTAGGGGACACATCAGGATAGTCCCACACAATTGGAATTTCCTCCAACACCGATCCACTGGTCGTCTTCTTGATGAGGCTCCAGAGAAAACCTGTCTTCACAGGACGACGACCACGAAAGAGGCTTGCCATCATAAATATTGAATGAAGAGGTGCATAAGCTTGAAAGGTTAGTCTTCCCTGATGGCACCTCCAAGATAACAGTCTTCCAATAACAACATATAACAGCTCGATAGCGATGTAGCTAATCCATGCCAAGAATAACACCAAAACGGGTAAGGGAATTACTACTAGATTAGCCACAAAATCCTCAGACCGACTATAGAAACAGTGGAACCCAGACACCATTGAACTAGAAATTACGCCTCCAAGAGAACTAACATGAATTGTTTGTGATAACCCTTGGCTAGAAATATTTGCCCTCTGTTCGAACTCAAGTGAAATAAATGAAAAGTAAGCACCTGAATAAAAAAAAAACATGAGCATTGTGTGACTCAACACTGAGAGTTCCTGAAACCTCATCTGGATGACTCAGGGAAGAAGCTATAGGCATGGTGTATACTTCGGTAGAGGTAGAAGAATCAAAACCTCCCAAAGCATGCTGAGGCGGCTGAGCTGAAGGAGCAGAAGGACCAGGTAACTGTAGCGAAACATGTGGTTCAGGAAGCTAACCTGTTGGCCAGTACTGGTGGTAACGAACTAAAGGTCCGGCCATCATCTGAACTGTGCCACGAGGACCACTCACGGAAGGAGCTGAACCTCGAAAAGTGGCCACTGAGGTGGGTCCTGCTGAGTGAGAACTTGACCTTTGCCACCTAATGATGCAATTTGGACTCCTTTTGCAAACCACACTAGCATGGCCATCCTTGCCACATGCGTGACATGACCCAAAAAAAACTACACTCTAATGCACGACGGGACTTTCCGCACTTAAAGCAAATTAATCCTTGTCCTAGAACCGGACGCATAAATGAGGAACTCATGGTGGACTGCCCCGAAGAAGACTAAGCCCCGGACTGCTTGGGCCTAAAATGTTGAGATTGTTGAGAAGATTGATTTGCCTTAGACTTCTTGAAAGGAGACAGTTGAGAGGAGCCTCCTCCTTCGTGAACCTTCTTAATTTTGATCACCACTAGTGTTACTCACACCTCCATTATGTCTTTGCTGCAATGATGTAAGCTAAATCTAGGTCTCCATTCCTCTAGCTTCCTCGACTATTGTGATGTAACTAATGGGTGGGTTCCTTCCCATCACCTCCCTGTATCGAGCATTGAGCCCCATGAAAATTTTCTAGCCTTCTCTCGCTCATCACAAGGTGCACTCCTTCTCGGCGGCATAGCACTATGAATTCAAAAGGTGGACAAGGATACGATAAGCAATACTGTACCATATCTTGCATAAATATAGAGGAAATAAGCAGCTGAAACAAGAATACAAAGTATACTCATGCAACCCATTCTATTGTGCAGAAGTGTGTCAAGTTTAATTTAGAGGTATAACTTAAACTTTTATAGTTCATTAGCTTTCAATTTCACAGCAAAAGAAATGTAACCTGGGCTCTGAGTACCAACTGTAACACCCCATATATTAAAATACATGGAGGCTGCCATAAACACTCTAAAATTATACTAAGTATGAGATTTACTAGAAATTCCAGTAGAGTCTCCCCTGTATTTCTAGTGATCCATCTCACAAGACACACAAATTTTGCACCATAATATAGGCAAGGAATAAACAGGCACCATAACCCAATTGCAAATGTAGATACTATCAAGAAACCATTCGATAGTCCTCAAGAACTTAACGAATGTCCAACAAAATTAACTAGTCCATATGAATAAGCAGTTATTCAGAAGATTGGTGGGTGCTCAAAATGGTGTCGCTACTCCCTCCCCATGCATACTTCAATCATCCGGTACCTAAAATCAAATGAACTCAAGAGTGAGTAAAATACTCAGCAAGTAGAACTCGAAACAGATGGACAGAATAATTTCTGGAAAGCAACTATGAAACCAGGATAAGTATGTTACTCCAAAACAATGAAATAGTAGTTTCTGTCTAAAACGGACGTCACCTGATCCTTCCTTTGCATTTATCGGTAAACCGGAATAAATGGGGCCAGCACTTATTTGCAGGAACCTTAATATAAGAATTAAATTACACAACCGGTGTTTACCAATACTCCCGGTACTTGAACATATGACAGGAATCACGTGAAACTGGAATACCCGACCTGAATAGCAACCATCTCAAGAACAAGATTTAACAAATAAACATGTATGAAGGGATAAGTAAATCAGCATCACTTAGTTACACATCACAAAAGCCCGTCATTGCACTTTCCTTAATTAACCTCGATGAGGACATGAAGGCGCTCTCTCGACATCAGAACCCTCTAGGCCTGTCAAAAAAATCTACTCTTAGAAACATAATCCCTCCATTCTTAAATTGATGTCGCCATTAACATTAACTTTGACCACATTTTATTCAAAAAATTAGTTTAAATGTGTAAAATTTTTAAGTTGTAATTCAAATAACTCTAATGATAAATCAAATTATAACAAAATATACAATATTTATCATTTTTTTTGAATAAGACGAATGGTCAAAGTTGATGTTAGAAGTCAACGGTAACATCAATTTAAGAATGGAGGGAGTACTAATAACCCCTGTGCGAGTATTCAATTCCTTCTATCTATCATCTTGGAAAAATTAAAATAAGGCAATTTATCTAATAATTCATATGGTGGGACGACTGTCTTGGCTTGCTGGTTTTTGTCATAACTTCTAATTTGCTTAACCAATTGATGCCAATAATTCTATTCTAGATATATTCAGAAAATTTCCAACAACATTCCTTAATGCCCAAATTTGAAATTCCTCTTCTAAATTATCGAAATTAAATAAACAGAAAAACTGCACAGGCTGAAATTCTGATACAGCAACACTAATCTGATGATTTCTCTCTAAACACTTATCGGAATTGAGTGAAACCAACCACGTTAGAAAGATTAAATTTGTCATTGCTTTAGGGATATTACAATTATTGCCATTGCTTTCTTCATTATTGAGGAACGAGAGAGTTATAGCTTAATTTTGGGGTGTGATTGAATCATGCTAATAAATTTGTCCTCTCAACTTTGCACCAAAATTTGGTATAGTAGGTTTGGTGATGATGCAGAGATTGTCCATTGGATATATCGGTTGCTATGGTCGACTTCTGTTCATTGACTCATGAGAATATAATGGCTTGACATGTTTGGACTTGACGGATTATGATTTTCTTAGTGCGTATAGAGATAGATTTGTACCCATCAATATAAAGTTAATGGAGAATTGGCTTAATCATATGATGTAATTAGATGG
>BCLH01003693.1:4086-14745 GCA_001602315.1 Zoysia pacifica
GCGCGGCTAGGGCACCGACGGCGCGGGGGCTAGAGCGGCTGGCACGAGGCCCGCGTGGGTGATGTGGACTCGTGCGCGAGGTCAGTGTGACCGGACGCCGCGCGACGCGAAAGAGGCGACGGCGCAAGGTGCGGGGCTCCGTCAAGGGAGGAGCGGCCGTGCCGACGTGTTAGGTGTGCGTGGAGGGTGGTGGCGAAGCCGTGGCTGCTTTTGGACCGGCATTCCGATGACCAGCGGCGAGGAATTGCCTCGCGGCAAGCTCCTCGGAGTTGGAGGGGAAAAGTGAAATTGGCGGCGCGTAGAGGTGGTACTAGCCTGAGCACGGTGAAGGAAGCACGCCGGAGTGGAGAGCATGCCTGGGTGCACTTTTATAGGCGGCGAGGTGGCCGGTGCAGCGGAGCACGGCGGTGACTGGTCAAGGCAGGTTGGTGGCGGCAATTACTGAGCATGGGCGCGGTTCTCCTGTGCAAAGCGAGGTGTGATGTCTGGATTGGCACTGTGAATGACGCGTGGAGGCAGACAGCATGGGCGGAGCTCGACGTCGGCTTGTCTCCGTCGAGCGATGGTGACACGACGAGGAGCCGGTGACATTGGGCTTGGGCGTGAAGCGACGCGACATGGGTCCTGAGCGGGATGGGGGAGAGTATGACGTCTGGCTTAGGGTGTGCCAAGCGGGCCCATGCGCGGCAGAGCAGAGCAGCGCGGCGCGGCTTGCCGGAGGGCTGCGCCGTGGAATCGTGGCGGTTGTTTTACACCAGGGGAAAAATATATAAATACAGTTGGTGTTGCACATTGGAGTAGCGAGCAATAGCGACTAGAATGGTCATAACAAGTTTTTCAATGAAATGGATGCACAGACTAGATAAATAAATAACAAAAGGTGCGAGGTTAAAAGTTTTTACTAAGAATATCTGCCAACTTAGATCTGGCCTCTAATGATAATCCTACAGTTGAGAAACATGCTTATCAGCTACAACACAAACATAAAAAAAAGACAATATAAGAATCTGAGTCTGATGTAGTATGTTTGTAAAGAGAGTGCTAACATACTAGGAGTATCAAAATTTGTCTCCTGGCAGTGATTTGAAGAAGGCAGCCTGGACAAAGCAAATCACATAAATATTTGTGAGTTAATATCAAAAACTGAAAACAATGGAAGCAGACGAGTTCGGCTACGTGATTCTGTACCTCTTCTTTTTCTCGAGATAGAACCGAGCAAGCGTAGATGCTGGCAACCGATCTACCTTTACGTGGCGCCTCTGACGGGAACTACAAGAGGTTAATTTGAGGGCAGCAGAATTGGTGAATTACTCAGAATCAAGTGAACAAATTAATGTATGACGCATCGATCACGATGAAAGAGGCACGCAACAAATCGATGAGATGCAGAACGTATGAGAGCTATAGTATACTAAAATACCTGAACCCATTAATGGGGATAACGTTGTGCGGCCTGAGTGGGCAGCTTGGCATCCGCAGCAGGTCATTGAACTCTGGAACATTATGGATCAGATCCTCGATCATGTCAGCACCCTTGTGTCTGACGCGAACCCAATTGATGGAGGTCCTACATTGATGCAGCAACAGATGGTAAGGAACAAAAAAAAAAAGGAAGATGTTTTCGAGCAACCGGCTGGATGACAGAAGATGAGTTCACCTGGGCCGCTGGGAGTAGAGGACGGACAAGAGGATGCGGCCAAGCTTGAGATGGCTCTGGTGAGCATCGGGGTTCTCTTTGAGGTAGCGCTCGTACCGCCGCGCGAAGCTAGTGCCGCTTTCCTTTCCGGCGACGATGCTGTCGAGGATTTTGTGCATGTGGACAAAGTTGAGGAAGATTTCACCCTCGTCTCCGAACTCGTGGTATGGGCGTGCGAAGCGTTCGAGGTAACTGACGGCGTCATGCCACCTTCCCCGTCTCACGAGGCCCTGCATGTGCTCGACGTGGAAGAAGACGTCCGTCTTGACAGCCACCCTGCGACGCGAGCGCAGATCCGGTGAGGCCCCGACGCCGCGTGATGAAACGTGGACACACAGAGAGAGAGAGAGAGAGAGAGAGAGAGAATGAAACGTGGACACACACATACACACACACACACAGAGACGTACGAATCGAAGGCGTCGTCCAGGCGGCGGACACTGAGGTAGGCGAGAAGACGGCGGAGGCGGAGGCGCCTGCGCTTGCCGGGGCGCCTGCGCTTGCCGGAGGCATCGGTGGCTGCGGGGATCTCCATCGTGTCGAGATTAGAGGACGCCAACGACGACGGCGAAGAGGCTCTGCGAAAGCACGAATATAAGCAGGCGCCCACCGCCTCCGGCTGTTCAGTTTTATAAACCAGTGCCCTCCGTCATCACCTCCTCGTAGCCTCTTCGCCTCTGCCTCTCCCTCTCCCTCTCCCTCTCCCTCTCCCTCTGAGGGAGTCCCTCACTTTCGCCTCATCATCCCCCTCGCATTCCTTTCTTTCGACGAATTATACTAGTAGGTGGGCTGGGCCAAGTAAATGGTTCTATTGATTTGATGGGCCCAGGTGTGTTAGGTTTACATAGCCAATAGTGTTAGGTCCGTCTACTCCTATCCTCGGATACTCGAAATTTCATTAGTTGGGATGGGACTTACATTACTCATTCTACCTAGGGGTGGACACCACCAGATTAAGATTGGACTACATTTTTATTTATTTTTAAACTAAAATTTAATAAAATTTGATAAAATTTGTGAAAGAATCTGCAAACTGAGATTTTATCACCCGTAGTTATCATCTAGATTGTGTTCTAAAAGTGAAAACATTAATAACATATATTTTCTATTCTAAAATTATTGTAGCAAGCAAATTTAATATTATTGTCATCGCCTAGTTCAAATCTGAACTAGAAAATTTAACCTGTAGAATATTGTACACTCCCACTCGTATCAGAAAAAGGTTCTCGTTTCCCACAATCTGCACTTCCGCAGCAAGCGCCTCGCTCGTTCCTACCTTAACGGGGTCGATTTTATTGGCACTCTGTGTTGGGCTGCCACGGCCGACCGTTCAACAAAATCTGGAAATCCACTAAAAAGGTACGTAGCCCTTAGCTGCCCTTTCCCTAGTTTAAAGGCGGCCCTCAGGTTCAATTCATGTTCCAAAATTCACCGAGCTCCCAACTCGACCAAACGAAGCGATTCGTCTCCAGCGATGGCCCCGCGACGAAACGATGGCCCCGCGACGAAACGGCGCTCGCGCGTCTCCAACGACCCTCGCGTCGACGTTGGCCATCCTTGTGATCGTCGCGCTCGGCGCGGGATACGCGTCAGCGGAAGCTAGTATGCACGCACGCACACTCTTAGCTTTTCTTCGCCATGCATGGCGATATATATATATATCGATCAGCAGTATATCGATTTCTCATGGATGTTTTCCATCTGCAAGGATTGGTTATTTTCCTCGAGACAAAGTGATCACGCTGTGTCTTTTGATATATGTATGTCCCAGACACGCCGCATTCGACGTTCAGCTACGCAAAGGGCGCGGAGGATCCTTCGAAATGGGGCACGCTGCGGAAGGAATGGGCTGTCTGCGGGAACGGCACCAAGCAGTCGCCGATCGACATTAAGGAGGTGGTGGTCTCCAAGGATTTGGGGCCGCTGGAGCAGACCTACAAGGCCGGAAGCGCCACGCTGCAGAACCGAGGCCACGATTTCATGGTTAGCTCAGACCACCATTCTGTCAACCTACTGAGTCCAGCAATTTGCACTGATTCCCTGTGTGTTTGGTCTAGCTGAGCTTCAAAGGAGGAAATGGCAACCTGAAGATTGAAGGGAAGGAGTACACGCTTCAGCAGGCGCACTGGCACGCGCCCTCTGAACACACCATCAACGGCACTGGGTAGGCATCCATGCCAATCTGAAACCATTATACTCACGGCAACATTGCTTAAAGTAACAACTAATGTACTCGATCACTCGGCCTTATAATGCAATGCCAAGTCCTTAGCGATCACACTCATGTCTGATGAATTGGGTTCATGCGTGCGTGCAGCTTCGATGCAGAGATGCACATGGTGCACGAGGATTCAAGCAAGGCAAGGGCCGTCGTCTCCGTGCTCTTCAGCACCAAAGCAGGCAAGCCGAGCAAACTGCTGACTGATGTACGTTGATCAATTGTTATGTGTCTCCATGGACTACGGCTATTTCACTTCTGGTTTATTAATGGCTCGAAGAAGAAGAAATGAAATTGTGGCGAACATAATACGCATGCTACATAGTATATGCATAATTGGATGTAGCAGATGCGGCGTCTTTCTGAAGCTAAGCAGTGATCTTTGATTCCTACTGGTGTGCGCGCAGCTAGAGCCATACTTCAAGAGGCTCGCCGGCAAAGAGACCGCCGAAGAGGAGGTGAAGGAACCAATTGATCCAGCAGTCTGGATAGACGAAGCCTCAGGCTACTACAGGTACGAGGGCTCTCTCACGACGCCGCCTTGCACCGAAGGGGTTATTTGGACGATCATGAGCAAGGTATGCATATACACACAAAAGATAAATTTACAACGAGCTCGTGTTTGAGTTTTATTTGAATTATTTCAGTTCGTTGCGTTGGGCCCAACTTTACAACAGAATAAGCTTTACTCCCTCTGTTTTAAAACTGTCGCCATCATGATGATAAATATAGATACAAAAAGGATTAATTTGATACAAAAGTTTAATAACTACGTAATATGTGAATTGTCATGGGTTCTTCTCTTTTTTTAAGCCTAATTGTGGTCGGTTCAATGATGTGCCAGGTAGTGGATGCATCAAAGGAGCAGGTCGATTTGCTGATGTCGGCAAGCAAGGTATGTGGATGCTTAGAAAACCCAACGGTTCATCATAATTTATTTATTTATTTTACATTTGTTTTATCCATGTTTGCTAATGCAGACACCAGAACCGGATGCACGACCAATTCAGAAAACCAACAGCCGAATTGTTCACTGCTACAAAGCTGCTTGAACTAGTTCCCGACAAGATAATAGAGGCGCGCTAGAGAAAAGGGCGCCAGGGTCAAGAAGCGCAGCCGCGCGTTGAGGAGATCAGGAGCATATCAACTTTGAATATGGATAGAAATTGGAAGTGCTGGCACTCGTGTTTTCTATGGTACACAGAGCATGTGGCGGTTTCAGTAACCTTTAAAATCCTAGTTATTCTGTTGTTGCAGCCTTAACTATGGATCAACGTAAATTGGTGTTAGGGTACAATTATATACCAACTTGCCCTTAGGGATAGAGATGCATTAAGAAAAATGCATTGAAATTTGAGAATGTCAAATAATTTTTTGAAAATATAAAAGACAACAATAACATGAATATATTTGTATGAATCTTTGCCCCTTTGTTTGTTATGAATGGCTCCTGTGTTTTCTTGCTCACTATACATCATAGGCTTATATTATCAAATTATTATATTATACATTCAATTTATTTCCTAATTTGATATATTGTCTCTGACCTAGAACATTCAATTTATTTTGTGTCAAAGGTCTGTTTTACGGCACAAATTGTTGGCAACTATCTTCAGGATCAGCTGGATCCTTGTCATTGTACTTCATGAATATATTGTCTAGGACCGAGAACGTTTTTCCTACCAGAGAAGCAGACAAGCAATTGACATTCTCCTTTATCACAATAGAATGTCTGGCCTTTCCAACTCTCTTAATAAAAATCTAATTCGAAAATGGAAATCATGTACAGCAGGTATGAACTGCCTATATGGTTCTGTCAAAATTAAGCAATTTCAGAAAAGCTATTTGGCTTCGCTAGAATGATTGGGCTCACAATAAAACAACACGGTCGATTTGGAGAATTCTTTCATTGATTTGGCACAGTATGAATAGAAAAGTTTCAATTTTCTGACATATTTTTTGTTTAGTTGATGAATCTTTAATGGGATGCATAGGTTCATTACTGTATAATTCGGGATCAGGAAGAAGATTGAATATGTGGTATGGTTTAATTTAAGAATCAATAGATAATTCAATAAGCATTTATCATACAAGCGCTCAAATGGTGTGTAAATTAACACAGGCATAGGAAAAGTGTCTTAAAGCTGCAATATATTGCATCTCATGAACTAATTAAAAATAGCAACAGTCGCTTGGTCATGGTTGCAAGTAATAGACAACTGGATAGTTCAGGTAATGACGCAGAACCAGTTTCCAACAGCAATACCTCAATCAAAAATCATGCCAGCAACAAAATCCAGTTCTCAAATAATTAAAAACATAACTTAGAAGCTACTCCCTCCGTTTTTAAATTATTGACACCGTTGACTTCAGACATCAACTTTGACTATTCGTCTTATTTTTTTGATAAATATTATATATTTTATTATAATTTACTTTATTATCAAAGTAGTTAAAACTATAAATTATAATTTTACATATTTGAATTAATTTTTTTTAATAAGACGAATGATCAAAGTTAATGTCTGAATTCAACGGTTTCAATAATTTAAGAACGGAGGGAGTACTAAACAGGGCTGAACACCCATCCTCAATGAACAGCAACAATAACGCTGTTCTTGGAACACAACCAATGAAAAAAAAAACCCAAGTCTTTAATCAAGCGAATCTTAAGAATTAGCCTATTTCTTTTCATTCGATTCTCACTTTCCTGTAGTTCATGTATTTGAACTTACATATCTCCTCGAAAAAATCAGCAGCAGCATCATGGCAATTTTTCATCTGTGAGATTCTGATTACCATTGTCCGCAGCCTCACACTGTACTTCATGAGCGACTCGAGTGTGTTCAGCTTCTGTTCAGCATTGAGCGGCGAACGCACAGTGATCAGAACCTCTTCCAAACAAGGGATAAGGAACCTGGAGTCCAGCTGCATGCCCAACTCACAAGAATCAGCTATATGGAATACCAGTCAAATTGTAGGTACAGTAATGTGGACAACAGAAAATGAGAAGCCATGCCTGTACACTCACGTTTTTTAGGCTATTTTTCTGGCACAGAGCAGCGAACATGGCACCATGGATCTCAAACTTGCAGAGCTTGGGGTGGCTGTTGAAGAAGTCGACCAGATCAACCTCTGCAAAAGGCTGAAGCGTGTTCAAGTCACCGCAGAACTCAATCTTCATGACCAGATGCTTCACGTCACTAGCGGACCGGAGCACAGAGGTCACCGCGGCCCAGCTCCATTGGACTCCGCGCAGCGAGAGGTCGTCGAGATCTGGGAGATTCCCAGCGTCCACCATGTACACCGTCCCTGTCATCAAATATACATCACAAAATTGGTTATGCCATCATCACATTGAAACAACAGGAACTTACTGTGAAAATCAAACCAAATGAATTCGTGACTGAGAATTCATCGCGTGGAGTACCGGTGCTTTTAGCGATTGAGAGGCGGCGAAGGCTGTGTCCACCGCTCAGAGTAATCCAGGTGAAGCCCTGGACCTCTAACGACTCCAAGCGCGGCGCAGCAATCTGGAGCGAGCAGTTGCTGGCGCAGAGAAAGTCGAGCCGGCAACGCTCGAGCAGAGCAAGTTCGATGGCCACCGTCCCGGAGCACTCGCAGCCGAGCAGCGACAGGTCGGTGAGGTTTGGGCACGCGGCGATGGCGTCCTTCACGGCGCTGTCCCGCATCGGCGCGCCGACGACCTCCAGCACGCGGAGCCGCGCCATCCGGTTCCACACCGGCGCGGCCATCAGCGACACTCCCCACAGCCTGAGTTCCTCGAGGTTCACCAAGAGGCCGATGCAGTCGAGGTGGCCGCTGTCGGCCGCCGCGTCAGTCCGCAGCTCGAGCACCCGCAGCGTGGCGCTCCTCGCGGCGAGCCAGGCAGGGAGACGCGAAATGGAGAAGGGACAGTATATGACCAACTCCCTGAGGCGCTCGACAGCGCCCACCATCCGGCCTATGGCGTCGTCAGCCGCGCCCCTGGCGGTCACCGCCGAGTGAAAGGCGTTCCTCGGGAAGAAGAGCGCGGGGAGGTACAGCACGCAATCGTGCCAGCGGCGGCAGACGCAGGCGCATGCGGCGACGTCGCGGACGTTGCTGAGCATCGTCAGGATGTGCTGCAGGACGCCCTCGGGGACGGCGTTCATGTCAGCGCCGCCGCCGCAGTCGCGGTCCCATTCCATTCGCAGGCGTTCGACGAAACGACCCACGCGCACACGAGAGCTCACGCGACGTGAATCATGCGACGCGACGAGGTGGGGTGGTTAGATAGAGGGATCCGGCACGCTCCGCAGCTCTTGTCAGAGTGGGGATTTAAATTTTGAAACTGTGATGAGCCCGCTCGCTTGCGGATTTGAATTTCGTGGGCTTTGATCCGCTGGTTTTCCATGCTGGCGGCGGCGTTGCAGCGCCGATTTAGGGGGCGGGGCCGTGGGCCTGCGTCGTCATCTCTCGAACTGAGTTGATTCCTCACGCATTGCTGTGAGAATTTATAAATAAAATGCAATTCAATAGCTACTTTTTTTTATCAACCTTTACCCATTTAGCTCAATCTGAAACCCTCCATTTCATAAGAAAAGAGTGCTTCAGATTTACGCTGGATTTGATGTTGCATTGTCACGCATACAAAAAACATCATGTTATTCTCGAGGTTTCACTCACCTTCATGGACATATACATAGTTCGCAATAAAAATATTAATACTTTAATAATAATTAAGAATAAAAAATGTCACACAACTGGTACAATAATGGAATAGCGTCACCTGAAAACAGTTTTATAAACCAACAAATATGCATAGAAAATTCAAAAGTCCTTGGAACAGAGAAATTCTATCGACCACAATATTACAATATCTTGGTCAAAATCCCAAGGAATTGGAAATGAAGAAACTGTGAAGGTTTTGAATGTCACAGTCATACCTGTTGTGATCTTTTTTCGGTTTCTAGGAGTGCAGATCTGAAAGTTTCGTGTCGGTAATAAATCTGTGGTTCAGAAGTGATCAATACCTTTGGATCCGATCGTCGGAGTCGTGAAAGACGATCCGACCATCTGCCTTTTGTCGGTGTGCTCCTCTGCGCTAGGGCAGCGTGATCGGTGGAGAGGGAGTGGCGTAGAAGTCACGGCGACGTCGTCGATCTCTCGGTGACGGTGGTCGTCATGATGGTGACGACGGCGATGCTTATCGTCAGCACAACGCCCCTTCACAGATCGGATTTAGAGTTTATTGGTGTGGTGCGGCGGTACAGACGTACTTAGTTTATGATTTCTGGCCGGCCCCCCACCTCTATTTATTGTGTCATTGACGACAGGGAACCACCAGCTATAATAGGCTGAGCGTCCTCGATCAGGACGCGATTAGGTCAAAGGCCTATTTAGACCGTTGAGTCAAAACGGGTGGAGATCAATTTCTAACATTCTCCCTTTTTATCTCATTTTATACTTTTATCTTTATTACTTTTTAACTTCACTCATTTCATTACAGATTAATACATAGAACTGTCTCATCGTCACGATCAATCGTCGATAGACGTAACAGCTACAATACATTTTTCTGTTCTGAAATAGTTACTATACTTCTTGGACCATCTTTTAGTTCAGGAATCACAGACTTTCTCTTAAACCCATGCCGATAACATGTTTAATAAATACTTTGGGTAGTAAGCCTTTAGTAAGCGGATCCGCTAGTATCTTTGTGGTTCTTATATGCTCAAGACTTATGATTTGATCTCGAACTTTATCTTTCACAACATAGTACTTTATGTCAATGTGTTTGGCAGCACCACTTGATTTATTGTTGTGTGCATACGTTACTGTGGGTTCGTTATCGCAGTACAACTTAAGTGGTCCATAGATGTCATCAACCACTTTTAAACCAGGTATAAACTTCTTAAGCCAGTTCACCTGCCCCGTAGCCTCATAACATGCAACAAACTCGGCATATATTGTGAACGATGTAGTGACGGTTTGCTTTGAGCTTTTCCACGAAATAGCTCCTCCAGCGAGAGTAAACACATATCCGAATGTAAACTTTCTATCATCTCCCGCATAATCAAAATCCGTGTACCACACTATATAGAGTGAATCTGATCTTCTGTATATTATTATGAGGTTTTTTGTTCCTTGCAAATAGCGTAAGACTTTCTTTATCAATTTTCAATACTCTATTTCAGGATTGCTTGGAATCTGTCAAGTAACCCAAAAACAAATGCTAAATCAGAGCGTGTACATGCTTGAGCATACTGTAAGCTTCCGATAGCTGAAGCATACGGAACTGCTTTTATTTGATCGATCTCATATTAGTTTCTAAGGCATTGAAAATTTCCATATCTGTCGCCCTTAATTATAGGTGCAGGTGATGGACTACATTTATGCATACCATATTTTTTTAATACTTTCTCTATGTATGTCTTTTGTAACAGTCTCAATACCTTTTTCTTTCTATCTCGATGAATTTTGATTCCTAGAACAAATGAAGCTTCACCAAAATCTTTCATATCAAAGTTTGAAGACAAAATCTTCTTGATCTCCAGTAGCAGACTGACGTCACTATTAGCTAGTAGGATATCATCCACATACAGGATTACGAAGATAAACTTCTCATCTTTAAATTTTGAGTAAACACAATTGTCCTCTATATTTTTTTTAAACTCAAATTTCTTTATTGTGCTATCAAACTTTAAATACCATTGTCTTGAAGCTTGCTTTAACCTATAAATCGATTTCTTTAGACAGCATC
>BCLH01003694.1:0-22894 GCA_001602315.1 Zoysia pacifica
TTTCTCAAGTATGGTCATTAGTTCAAGCAAGTTAGGCACATCATCATCATCTTCACTATCGCTAGAGTCAAGTTTAGATTTTAATACCTTGGACCCTTTTGTCATGAGACAAGTGGGTGTAACTTCTTCTTCATCACTCAAGCTTTCGAAGAGAGAGGTGTTGGTTAGAGTGATGCCGATTGCCAATGTAGTAATTTCTCCTTCATCGGAGTCAGCGTTCCATTCTTGTCCTATATGGTCTTGTTTGTTGTACTTCTTACCTTTATCCTTCTTGCACTCCTTATCACCCTTCTTCTCCTTCTCCCCCTTTTTCTTGGCGTTAGGGCACTCTCCAATAAAATGACCTTCCTCTCCACATTCATAATAAGTTCTTTTATACTTTTTAGTCTTACCTTTGCTGAAGCTCTTCTTGTGGAAGCCGCCTTTTTTCACAAACTTTTTGAACTTTCTCATGTGTAGCGTGAACTCTTCATCATCGCTTTCTTCTTCACTTTAGCATTGGATGAATACCTTCTTCCCTTTAGTTTTGAGGGCTATGCCCTTTTCTTTAGAAGTGGTGTTGCCGATTAGAGAGTTGACCCTTCTTGCTTGTTCATTTTGGTCTTGTTGTGCAAGAAGTTGTCTGAGTACTTCATCCGTGGTAAAGTTTTTAAAGTTTTCCTTCTCTTTAATAAGAGTACACAAATGTGAGTTTCAAGATTGAAGGGCTTGAAGTAACCTTTTGTTGACTTCGATGTCTTCAAGCTTCACTTCAAATGCTCTTCTCTTGTTGACGATCTCCATAAGATGATCGTGCACTTCTTGAGGTCCTTCGCTCTTCTTCCTAATGAACAAGTTATATTGTTCTCTTAGAAGATCTTCTCTTGCTTCTTTGACGATGTCCATCTCTTTATAGATGATCTCAAGCTTCTTTCAAATCTTGTGAGCATTTCTTACCCTCATCACCTTGGTGTACTCATTCGAGCTTAGCGTCGAAATGATCACAGAAGCAGCTTGAGCATTGTGGTATATGTTGACTTTATCATTTTGAGTAGGATTTTCTTCGTCTTCAAAAGTGAAGCCCTTTTTCACGATTTTCAAGATTTGTGGCCCCATCGACTCGAGGTAGGTGAGCATTCGAAACTTTTAGTGCTCGTAGAAGGTTCCATCAAAGATGGGAATCTTCCCCGAGGCTTGTCCAGTCTTCAGCTCGTTGTAGTCGAATTGGACATTGGTGTAGTTATCCTTGTTGGCGGACGAATCACCGGTCCTCTCGGTAGACATCTTTAACTCTCTAAGCTGTTAAGCTCTTGAAAAGAGAGTCTTCGCTCTGATACCAATTGAAAGTTGCTTAGAGGGGGTGAATAAGCAACGACCAGAAAATCGCGTCTCAAAAACAATTTGATCAGTAAAAACACAACACAGACTAGTCTGATCAGGCATACTTGTCCAGTAGCAGATAAGTTTGGTCCTATGCGGATAAGTTCACAAATCGCAGTGGAAAAAGATCAAACACAAGACAAAAATAGACAACGGACACAATAATTTTTGACCGAAGTTCAGCTCCACATAGAAGCCTGCAATGAAAAGATCAAGTGCTCAAATCGAATCAAGAGATAGAAACACTCATGATCTCCTCTTCGTTCAATCAAAACTCTAGAGGATTTAATGAGTAATCAAGGGAAGAGGAGAGATGGATCTTAGGGAGTCTTAGGGCATGATTTGAAATGAGGCGCTAGCTTTTGGTAACTCTAAGACATTAGGGGTAGGGGATTATATAGATCAATTAAGGATGACCTTTTAAAAATGTCAAGAGCAGACTAGTCCGGAGGTTTGAACAAGTCTGGATGGGATCAACGGTAATATGATCATCTCTCTCGAGTCCGCAGAGGGTACGGACAAGTCCACTAGCGGACTAGTCCGGCTAAGCAGACAAGTCCGGTCAAGTTAAGGTGCATCCATTCTGGAGTCCGCCCCCCTCCCCAGCGGAAAAGTCTGCAGGTCCAAACGAGTCTGAAAAAATAGGAGTGCTCCTTCTCTGGAGTCCACAAACCATAACGAACAAGTCCGGGCCCGGGCATGTCCGGAAGGGCGAACTAGTCCGCCTCTGCCAAAGGGAGCAGCTCTCTGAAGTCCGCAGCTTAACTTGGACATATCCGACGCTGAACAAGTCCGAACACCCGGATAAGTCCAGAGTGGGTTACGTGCTCCTTCTTTGGAGTCCGGCCACTAGACGGACCTGGACAAGTCCGTGACACCAGATAAGTTCAGAGCAAGCAACAGAAAACTGAGGATGTAGATAAAGATAGAGTGAGAAATGATAGAGCACTTAACTAATTTCAAAACAAAAAATGCTGAACCCCCTTGATAGTACGATGGTCTTATGACTCAAGAAACATAAAGACTAGAAACTCCGGAGCCAAAGAACCAACATTGCTCTTTTCTTTTTTGAGGTCAATAGAATTCCATTTACTTAGTTTCTGCACACATACTCACCAAAAGCCATCAAATGCTTCTATTGTTTATCACAATTCATCTCAAAATCTATAAGAGATTCTAGATGTACTTTCATAAACAAAGAGGCGTACTATGTGATGCCTATTGCACGTTCTATGTGGAAGCGTGCTCCATGTAGAGCTGTAATTTTATACTCGTTATCGTAGAGTGCTGTCTCACAGTTTTTTCTCATCTTTAATATCCTCAAAGTTTTTGCTCGTGTGATCACATACTCTACTCCCTTGGCCGAATCCTCTGAGTTTTTGCTCGTCCTATTAAAAAAAATGGTTTTTGCTTGTTCATCTAAAAACACTCCTCTTCAATGCCACGAGAAGACAACTGATAAGACTGACATGACACATCGCTATCAATGTGCTTACAATATCGAATGGGCAGAGCGAAAGGGCCTTTACGGTGGTGGTAAAGTGGCTCGGTAGCAGCTCCGAGGTCCTAAGTTCGATCCCTAGTGGGGACGAATTTTCAGCCTAAAGTTAAAAAAACCTGCTCGTTGTGTCTTATTTACTCGGTTGACTTCATCTGTGCTGAGCGGGCCCTTATGTATAGAGTAGACCCAAAGCATAAGTTAAAGCCCGAACCATAGGGTCTGAGGGTGAGACTAGGTTCGTGGGTTTTTTTGATTGATTTCGGTTGAGCTTCTTCTTAATGACAAGTGGTGAGGGCAGTCTTATCTCCACCAATCAAATTTTTTAATATCGAATGGGCAGAAGGAAACCTGCAGTGGCAATAAAGGACTGTTCTTTTCATTTGCTTCCAGCTGCACATCTGAACCATAGCTATCATATCGGAGGGAGCGTATAAAAAAGGCTGGCATGGATATCCTCACAGACCGCTAGACGGCGCGGCCTCGTATCTCTTCTCTTATATTCTAAAGCCGCGCGAGAACTCGCGCTGTGGTCGTTCCACGTCGTCATTTGCTTATCAATTGTCGGATGGAAGCAAGAACATATCCTGACCGGTCATCAAGTCCACGGGGACCAGCCGTAAAAGTCTACGTCTGGTTGCTTCTCGCCCACCTCCGTCAGCCGCGTGTCTCCGGATTGTTCGTCTTCACTATCGCCGTCCTCCGTGCGTACCATCAAAAGCAAAAGAAAGATAACCACCCTCTCCCCGGCTCGTCGCATCCATGGTCCCTCCCAGTTGCCCTGGCCGGCACTGCGGATCAGGAGCCGTCCCGCCTGCGGCAAGCCAGAGAGCTCATCGGCGAGTTCATCGGCTGCTGGTCGACGTGGAACGCGTCCGCCGTCCAGCTGCGCTGGCAGCAAAGATTTTTTTTTTCCTGCTATCGAAGGCTCCCATGGGGCCAGAAGGTAGTAGCGCTACGATCATGTGCTTCTGGGCGGCAGGCAGCTCCACTCACAGCAAAAAAGGAAGCAGGTTTGGACCATCTCTTCCCATTTTTCTATTCCGTGAGTTCTCTTCCAGTATTTCCGTTTCACGCCATGGTCAGGGATCATTATCAGAGTCGGAACAATATTCTCCTTTGCTTATGCGTCACACTATGCCTACTTAGCAGCTGCCTCCAGTTCTACTCCCATTTCAGTGAAGCTTCTTTCTTCTCAAGGATTCTCTTTTTTCTTCTCTTCAACCAACTGTTGAACTTCTTGACATGCATCCAAAAAAACCAACAACTCTAAACCTGTAGGGCCATTGGAATGATGCAAGAAATTGCACCTCTTCAACCAATTTTTCGAACATCTGAAATTGTATAGCAGTACATCTTACGCAGTACTTTACACATATAGCTGAACACACAAACATATCAGTCCACTAAACAAAAACAAGTAATCATGGAAGATAACACATGATGCCTTGATTTATTCTATATTTTGATGAGCTATTACAATTTTATTTCACAATAGTATTTTACTGCTGCAGTGATTTCCATGTACATTTTCCATTGTTTCTACTCATATATATTTTTATATTAATTTGTCTCCAGAAAGCTAACATAAGCAAGCTTATTATGCAGGCAACTAGGCTTTCCAGAAAGGATTAATCAGGAAAAGGACTAATCAGTAAAGGCAAAGGTATTACTACAATACTTTGTAATATGATTTTGTCTATTTTCAACAGTGTCTGAATAATAATAGATATTTAATCCATAAGAATTTTGATTTTACCTAAAATACCTATGTTAGTCAATATAGTATGCTGATTTAATACGTAACTTTTTTTCTGAACCAATGCAGTGTGTTACTTGTCACACCCGAAATTCACTCTAATTTAAAATTCAAAAATTTAATTTGTCACTAACAAAATACTAACATTTTTGTCTCCTTTCTCTCCATTTTTCAAGAAGGGCAAAATATCATTTCGTATTCGAACCATATAAATTGGATATTTTGAAATATTAAAATGTAACTGTGTGACAAGTGACTGCTCTTTTTCCTTCTCCTCCTAGTCCTTTGTTTTCTCGTGTTCTATTTGAATTCTGGATTCATCTAATCCTTGATTCCAAATCCATTGAATTTGTCTAAATCATGTTTGACCTCGTTCAATTATATTCACACCTTTAAACAGCTATTTATCCTTCGAATTTTGTAGAACAAAATCAAAATTGAATTCGGAGATAAGCCCAAACCAAACTTGTTCGTCCTGAAATATTATAGCACTCCACAAAATTCCATCTCAATCTGAATTTATTTGTTCTTAATTTTTCTATCCCAAACTACGTAAGTAATAAACCAGATTTATTTTACCCACGGACCCGCCTGTTATCCTCCTTCTCCTCTCTAATCCTCTTCTCTCTCTCTCCTCGACCAGAGCTCGCGAGCGCCGCAACCGCCGGCACACCCAACGTGTGCGCCGCTTGGGCCAGCACCCGCCACCGCCGCTCTCGCGCCCCTGCCCCCGGCCGACCAAGCGACGTGCACGTCGCCCGGTCCCCCACTCCTCTCCATCTATAAAACGCCACCGCGCATTCCTCCCAGCAGCCTCCCCTGCTCCCGCGCGACACCCTTGTCTCGGCGTCGAGCACCATTACCGAGCGCCGCCCCACCCCTTGTCCAGCGCCTTCCGCTGTCCCCTCCGACCTTGCCGTGCCCGCCAGCGGCCTCATGGTACTCCTCCCTTCCTCCTGCGCCGATCGCCGAGCCCCGGACGACGCCTCCGCGCGCTGGCACCGAACACATTGCCCTGCAGCGCACCCGCTCGTCGCCGGCGACCGCCAAATGCCGCACCGGCTTTCTCGAGCCCACAGAGCGCTCCACCACACCGCTCCTGTGCTCGTCCACCGAAATTCCGAGGCCCTTCGTGTAACATCCCGAATTTTCGAATTAATAAAGCAACGATTTATCCCCAATTTTGTTCCAATTAAATTGTCTGCCTCAATTTTCGTTCCATTCAAAAATCATTCGTACCGAATTTCTTTCCGTTCAATCCGAAATCCGTTTATCAGATCTGATTCGGTGCTAAAATAATTTAGTCCGCGTAATTTTTATGTTTGACTAAAATTATTTTCCGAAAATTCTCTAATTAATTTTCAGCTCTAAATATTTCTTCTAATTATTTTCTTCAGCCTTCCTAATTGTTTCACATTTTTTAATTAATTTTCAGATTTATTTCTAGCCCCTATTTTTTTTCACCTACCTATAAATACCCCTCTAACCCTATCCCTAATCTTCATCTCATTTTCCCCTTTTTCTTTCTTCCACCCCAAGCCGAAATTCCAGGCAACCGCCGCTCTCGGTTTTTTTTTCGCTTCGCCTGCTCCGCCGGGGGCCGCGCGCTGCTCTCCTGCCGTACCCTGAGTTCTGCGCCGCTCGCCTCGATTCCGCTGTCCGTGTTGCGCCGACTCCGCTGACCCCGTGCGTTCTCCAGAGCCGTGCCTGCGTCGCCCCGTCCAGCACGTCTTCTGCCATGTGTCCTCGATCGGACTCCGTCTGCGTGCTGTCATCTGGCCTCGATCTGCGACTTCGGCTCCGATCCAGTGCCTCCCTGTGCGCCTTCGTTCTTCCTCGAGCCCTTGGTGAGCCTTCAGATCCTCGTACCTTTGCTGTTGTCCGCGAGTTAGGATGGCTTGTAGTTTGGCCGCTGGTGCGTGCTGTTGGAAGGGCATAACGCTTCGGATCAGTGTACCCTGTCTTGAGAACCGCAGGTTGGGAAGAAGAGGAAGCACGGTGCCAGTCTGTGAACCTCCGTTCGTTAGAACCCTGGGTTTTGGTCTTGCGCTTAGAGGCAAGTTTGAGCGTGGGATTCAGGATGTGGTTGAGAGTTGCCTGGTCTGTTTAGTCCTGTTATCAATAGAGTTAGGTCCCATCAGTGTAGCTTCTGGAGCAAGCGCGAGGAGGCTGTAGCAGCTGGTGTTGTGGATTGCAGGAGAGAGAGGGTGAGTGGGAGGAGTAGCTGTGCGGCCAGGCTGTGATTTGTTTTGACCGACTGCAGTAGCTTGGGGACTTGTTCACCTTTTTGGTAACGGCATGAGTTGAGTAGTTGTTTAATAGGAGTATGGGACGGTTAGTTGCGGGAGTTGTTCAGTGCAGTGATCTTTGGGAGTCCGTAGAAGCTTCGTTTGATCTCTAGAAGTTTCTCTAGTTGTTTCGTTAGGTTCGTCTCGTCAAGAACGTCGTGTAGACACTTTTCGGGAAACTTTTCGAGCACGTTTAGTCCTGTGATTTAAATTTGAATTTAATTATTCAAATTTAAATTGTCGCGTAATTACAGTCTAATCCCCTGTTCGTTTTGTGTTTAGCCGGTATTCCAGAGAAGGAGTTCCGCGAGCCCGATCAGTTCGATAATCTGGATTCTGACTTCGATCCCGATTTGTCAGGCACGTCGCGTTCCTTGATCATTTTGTACCCAGTATTTTAAACTGTATGTTTTGTTTGCAACTTTAATTTGCATGCCAACTATTTTAAAATGTGGTAGCAACATTCCTAAGCCGTGCCTGTTTACTGTTCCACAAATATCAACCCTAGGAACACTTTAGAATATTTATTTTACTTTAATGCTTAGCTATGCCTAGTCGCATTTATTTTCATGTCACACCTATCACTATAAAATGGAATTTGTGTTAAATGCTTTTGAACTGTGCTTTAAATATGTGAGTATTGCAAATAACTATACATAACTATTTAGCGGGGGTAGGTTGGAGTATAAGGAGCTGGAGGACTTTTAGAAAGTCCCTATAGGTGTACCTGTTGCGGGTACAACGAGAAGATCCGGGCTGGGATCTTTCCGTGAGACTTGTTGTTGGCGTTGAGGTTGGAGTTGGTGCCTGCCCTGACAATTAAAGACCGAGTACTTCGAGCCTTGTACGTTCAGTTGACAACTATACACACCACGTTATCTTGTATGGGCAGTTGGCTTGATTTTGAAGCTTGCTGAGACTGGTTGTTTACCCGTGGGTTGGCGGTGTAGTGTTAGTGTGGTGTAGAGCTCTGACTCCCCACATGAGATCGAGAGACCCCACCTGATCACTGGTAGGCTCTTCACAACTCTAGGATTCGATTGCGTAGGCTTTTGGGATCCCTATCCTGGAAGACAGATGACGCCAGTTAAAGCTTGTGAACAGGTCTTGTGTGTTGTTCGGGACTATGACGGTAGCTTCCGATGATGTTTCTCGTGGGTCCAGATGTATAACCTATGCAGAGTTTTAGTTGATGCGCATTGCCACGTTTTTTTGGAAGGACACCCCCCTGAGTTGTGCTCCTCGTTGAGTAGTTTTGCTTTTCTTCCTCCTCTCCTTTTTCAAAATATTTTTGACTCCGGCCTTTGAGCTGTGGCCGAGTGTGGAGATAACATCGGTATTAAAATGAACCCCCATCCGAGATAACAGAGATATCTACGGGGCAAGATAATAAAATTTGACAAGTTTGAAAATAAATCTTTTTTGTATTCTTTAAATAAGATAAAATGTTTTAAACTTACATTTAGCACTTGAGCCATGCCTTTACCCTTGAAACCATTTGCATGCATACATTTTTGTTAGGTAGTATGCGGTTTGCTGAGTATTCGTACTCACAGCATCTTAATTTGTTGTTTTCAGAGGATACTCTCAGCTTCGACTTCGACTACCTCTCTGACGGTCCGTGACGTCCGCTCCTGCGCTCAAGCTAGCTTGTGTGAAGGAGGTTCACTACCTCTGCTGTGTTGATGCTTCCGCAGTTGCTTTTATTGGATTCACGATAGAGACATATCTGCTCTGAGATATTTCCGGCCTGCGTGCCGATGGATCCTTTTGGAGAATTTAATTCTAATCATTTCACTTTGTCATGCTATTTTCTATTCTTGTTTCTTATTTAATATTTCTGTTATGGTTCCTTGATTGATCGCTTGTGATGTCATGCTTGCCAAACTCCTGGGATTGGCAAAGTCACGGAAAATCGGGTCTTATCGAAAGGTAAAGAAAATCTCGGTCGTTACAGGTGGTATCAGAGCCATACTTGACCGTAGGAGCGTAATCGTAGAACTGAACGTAATTAAGGATTATTTCTAGACTTCCTAATCTGCTAACAAACCTTCATCAGGAGAGTTGTTTTCTTAAATCTCGTCGTTTGTTTGGTGGAAGTCTTGTTGCTTAGAATAGTGTTTGTTTAGATATCTTCGTTCTAATCTGCTCGCTTTCTATCTTCTTTAGTAATTCTGTTTCTGCTAATGCTATCTTTTTAATAAGAATTGTTTTCGTGCATCAGATGGCTCTGAGGAGGCCTGGACGCCTTCACGCTCGTTTTGAGGAGGCCACTCTGGAGGACCCTGAGGTACTGCCACCCGCTGGGCGTGGTCGTGGTGCTGTCCCTAGAAGTTGTGGTCGCGGTGCTGGAGGCCGTGTACCAGTGTCACCTGCGGCTGACGCGTCTGGCGTTGGTCGAGGACGTGGCCGTGGGCGTGGTCGTACTGGAGCCCCTGCCCCTCAGGTCGGAGGTCGTGGTAGAGGAGTTGCTATGAACCCAGAGTTCGAGCCTGCTGGTGTTGCCGCGCCTGGTGAGGAGCTTCCAACTGCTCCGAACCTAGCGGAGGTGATGGCCCGACAGACGCATCTGCTTGAGCGTATCGTCGAGCAGTCACAACAGCAGCCCCGTGGTCGTGCTCCTGCTTCTGACGCAGCACCGTACTACCAGTCAGCCGGTTCTCGCATGGCGATGTTTCTGAGCATGCGCCCTCTCACTTTTGACCGTTCAGTCGATCCTTTGGATGCTGACGACTGGCTCAGAGATATCGAGAAGAAGCTGGACCTGATTCAGTGTGACGACCAGGAGACAGTTCATTTGGCAGCACACCAGTTGACAGGTGTAGCTGGTGCTTGGTGGGACACTCTGTACGCCACACTTGACGAGCCTGAGCTGTTCACCTGGGACGATTTCGTCACCGCCTTCCGTGGTTTCCACATCTCAGAGGGAGCCATAGAGGTGAAGGCGGAGGAGTTCCGTACTCTTTGTCAGGGGAGTATGACTGTCACCCAAGTACGCCAACCGCTTCACTCAGCTGAGCCGTTTTGCACCTGAGGAGGTCTCGACTGAGCGTCGTAAGATGTGCTGGTTCCGCAAGGGCCTACGTCTTGAGATGCTTCCGTACCTGGACGGAGGTGTTCAGAGGAGCCTTCGTGAGCTGATTGACAGATGCCTAGCTTTGGAGGTGTCACTTCAGAAGCTCGACCGGTCCAGGGATGCTAAGAGGAGAGCTCTTGGCCACGGACCCAGTCGTGATGCTTCGCAGTGTCAGCGTTTCAGTGGTTCTTTCCAACAGAGATCGGGACAGTCCACCTTCACCCGATCCACTGCTCCTGCACCAGCTCCAGTCCAGCAGCAGAGTTCTCAGCGCCAGAGAGGTGCCTTCCAGGAGCAGCAGTCCTCTTTCCGTCCGACAGGGGGTCAGCCCTCAGTTCGCTGCTTCGAGTGTGGCCAGGAGGGTCACAAGGCGTTTCAATGTCCGAGACGCCAGCAGCAGGGGCCTGGGGGAGGTGGAGTTCAGTTTGCCACTCCCGCTAGGCCACCGCACCAGTCAGGAGGACGAGGAGGGCGTTCAGCGGGCTGTGGCGCTACTCAGCCGAGCGTCACACGCAGCCGCCTGAACCACATCTCAGTGGAGGAGGCTCAGGAGGCACCTGATGTCGTCGTTGGTGAGTTATTGGTTCACTCCCACCTAGCGACGGTTTTGTTCGACTCGGGGGCTATGTATTCGTTTGTGTCGTCGATGTTTGCGTCCCCACACAGTCTTCCTACCTCACTCTTAGCTATACCTACACTTACCACTTCACCTCTTGGAGTCTACAAGAGTCGTGTTGAGTGTAGAGGTGTTCAGAACTTGATAGAGGGTGTGGTTTTCCTAGCCGATCTCATCGTCCTTCCCTCGCGTGACATTGATGTCACCTTGAGGATGGATTGGCTGGCGAGGCACTAGAGAGTCATCACTTGTGCTGAGAGAGTTGTGTCTTTGGTCAACCACCATGGTGTTCGAGTGGTGTGTGCTCCTAGAGCGTCCAGAGTTCCACCTTCAGTTTGCAGCTTGTAGGAGCTATCCTTGGAGCAGATTTCTGTTGTTCGAGAGTTTCCAGAGGTGTTTCCTGATGAGTTGCCAAGACATCCTCCAGATCGAGATGTTGAGTTCGTGATTGATCTTCTTTCTGGTACCGCGCCAATTGCCAAGCGGCCGTACCGGATGTCCTTTGATGAGCTTGCTTTACTTAAGGAGCATATTGATGAGCTCTTGAGTAAAGGGTTCATTCGGCCGAGTGCTTCGCCGTGGGGAGCCCCAGTGCTGTTCGTGAAGAAGGATGGGTCAATGCGCATGTGCGTTGACTATCGTTCTTTGAACGAGGTGACGATAAAGAACAAGTACCCTTTGCCGAGGATCAATGATTTGTTTGATCAGTTGAAGGGTGCAAAGTTCTTTTCCTCGATTGATTTGAGATCGGGGTATCACTAGATGAAGATTCGACCTTCTGACATTCCGAAGACTTCGTTCGTGACGAAGTATGGGTCTTATGAGTTCCTAGTCGTTTCTTTTGGACTCACTACTGCCCTGCCTACTTCATAAACATGATGAACAAGGTGTTCATGGCTGAGCTGGATAAGTTTGTGGTGGTTTTCATTGATGATATCCTCGTCTATTCCAAGTCAGCCGAAGAGCATGAGCAGCACCTGAGAGTTGTGCTTGGGAGGTTGAAATCTTATCAGCTGTATGCCAAGTTCAGCAAGTGCAAGTTTTGGCTTGAGAAGGTTGCTTTTCTCGGCCATGTTGTTACAGCTGAGGGTGTTGCCGTTGATCCTGAGAAGGTCAAGGCTGTTGTGGAGTGAGAATCTCTGAGGTCAGTCTCTGAGGTAAGGAGTTTGCTTGGATTGGCTGGTTACTATCGCCGATTCATTGAGAACTTCTTCAGAATTGCTAAGCCTATGACCGAGTTGACTCAGTTGGGTGTGCTGTTTGTCTGGTCAGATGCTTGTGAGAGGAGTTTCCAAGAGCTGAAGATGAGGTTGACATCTGCGCCTGTTCTGACCTTGCCGGATATTCACCAGGACTTTTAGCTTTTCTGTGATGCTTCTCGTCAGGGTTTGGGTTGTGTGCTGATGCAGAACAAGAAGATTGTGTGCTATGCTTCGAGGCAGTTGAAGATGCATGAGTTGAACTATCCGACGCATGATCTTGAGTTGGCAGCTGTTGTCCATGCTTTGAAGATTTGGAGGCACTATCTAATCGGCAACAGATGTGAGATATTCACTGATCACAAGAGTCTCAAGTACATCTTCACCCAGTCAGAGCTGAACTTGAGGCAAGGGAGGTGGCTTGAATTGATCAAGGATTACGATCTTAGCATTAACTATCAAACAGGTAAAGCTAATGTGGTAGCCGATGCTTTGAGTCGTAAGGCTTATTGTTCTTCTTTGTTGTCAGAGCAGTCAAAGATTCTTTCAGATTTGGCTAGTTTAAGAGTTGAGATTGTTCCTCATGGTTTCTTGTGCGAGCTCAGGTTGCAGCCGTTGTTGATTGAGGAGATCAAGTCAGCTCAGAAGCTTGATAGAGAGGTTCAGTCGATTTTGAAGAAGATGAGGAGAGGCAAAGCACCGGGTTTTCGTGTGGATCAGCAGGGTGCTTTGTGGTTTGAGAACCGTATCTGTGTTCCGAGAGTGCCAGAGTTGTGGGATGCTATTCTCAGAGAGGCTCATGAATCGAGGTTTTCTATCCACTCTGGTTGCACCAAGATGTTCGAGGATCTGAGGACTCGTTTCTGGTGGGTTGGCATGAAGGCTGATATTGCTGAGTATGTTGCCTTGTGTGATGTTTGTTGGCGAGTTAAGGCTGAGCACCAGAGGCCAGCTGGATTGCTGAAGCCGCTGTCGATCCCATCCTGAAAATGGGATGACATCAGTATGGACTTCATCACAGGTTTGCCGTTGACGTCTCGCCATCATAATGCTATCTTGGTGGTGGTGGATCGATTGACTAAGACCGCTCATTTCATTCCTGTGAATGAGAGGTACTTAGTTGATCAGTTGGCCAAGTTATACATCGATCACATTGTGAGGTTGCATGGTGCACCGAGGAGCATTCTGTCTGATCGCGGGCCTCAGTTTACCGCGAGATTCTGAAGGAGTTTGCATGAGGCTATGGGTACACACTTGGTGTACGGTTCAGCTTATCACCCTCAGACAGATGGTCAGACAGAGCTTGTGAACCAGATTCTAGAGGATATGTTGAGAGCTTGCGTGATCATCTATGGGCAGAGCTCGGAGGACAGTCTTTCTTTTGCGGAGTTCTCTTACAACAACAGCTTCTAGACCAGTTTGGGTATGTCACCTTTTGAGGCGTTGTATGGTAGGAGATGCCGTACCCCGCTCATGTGGTCAGAGGTTGGCGAGAGGTCTTTCTTTGGTCCTGATTCCATTCGAGCTACTGAGGAGAAGGTTGAGAAGGTCAAAGAGCATCTCCGGGTTGCTTAGAGCCGTCAGAAGAGCTATGCGGATAAGAGGAGGAGGCCCCTTTCTTTTAAGGTTGATGATTGGGTGTATCTCAAGGTGTCACCTCTTCGTGGCACTCGTCACTTCTATGTTCGAGGGAAGTTGGCTCCGAAGTTTGTTGGTCCTTTCCGAATTCTCAGGAAGATCCGGTGTTCCATCTCTCTCACTTGAAGAAGTGTCTTCGAGTGCCAGAGAAGCGAGTTGTCCCTGATGCTTTAGATATTCAGGACACGCTCGAGTACTTAGAGTACTTGGTGAAGATTCTTGATGAGGCGTTCAAGGAAATACGGAAGTCCAAGATCAAGTTTCTCAAAGTTCAATGGAGCAACCACACTGAGCGAGAGGCTACCTGAGAGAAGAAAGATGATCTGAGGAAGGAGTTTCCCTATCTGTTTGAGTCCGCTCCTTGATCTCGAGGACGAGATCCTGCAAGGGGGGTTCTATAACATCCCGAATTTTCGAATTAATAAAGCAGCGATTTATCCTCAATTTCGTTCCAATTAAATTGTCTGCCCCAATTTTCGTTCCATTCAAAAATCATTCATACCGAATTTCTTTCCGTTCAATCCGAAATTCGTTTATCAGATCTGATCCGGTGCTAAAATAATTTAGTCCGCGTAATTTTTACGTTTGACTAAAATTATTTTCCGAAAATTCCCTAATTAATTTTTGGGTCTCTAAATATTTCTTCTAATTATTTTCTTCAGCCTTCTTAATTGTTTCACATTTTTTAATTAATTTTTAGATTTATTTCTAGCCCCTATTTTTTTTCACCTACCTATAAATACCCCTCTAACCCTATCCCTAATCCTCATCTCATTTTTCCCCTTTTTCTTTCTTCCACCGCAAGCCGAAATTCCAGGCAACCGCCGCTCGCCGTTTTTTTTTCACGTCGCTTGCTCTGCCGGGTGCCGCGCGCTGCTCTCCTGCCATACCCCGAGTTCTGCGCCGCTCGCCTCGATTCCGCCGTCCACGTTGCGCCAACTCCGTTGACCCTGCGCGTTCTCCAGAGCCGTGCCTGCGTCGCCCCGTCCAGCGCGTCTTCTGCCGTGTGTCCTGGATCGGACTCCGTCTGCGTGCTGTCATCTGGCCTCGATCTGCGACTTCGGCTCCGATCCAGTGCCTCCCTGTGTGCCTTCGTCCTTGGTCGAGCCTTTGGTGAGCCTTTGGATCCCCGTACCTTTGCTGTTGTCCGCGAGTTAGGATGGCTTGTAGTTTGGCCGCTGGTGCGTGCTGTTGGTAGGGCGTAAAGCTTCGGATCAGTGTACCCTGTCTTGAGAACCGCAGGTTGGGAAGAAGAGGAAGCACGGTGCCAGTCTGTCAACCTCCGTTCGTTAGAACCCGAGGTTTTGGTCTTGCGCTTAGAGGCAAGTTTGAGCGTGGGATTCAGGATGTGGTTGAGAGTTGCCTGGTCTGTTTAGTCCTGTTGTCAATAGAGTTAGGTCCCATCGGTGTAGCTTCTGGAGCAAGCGCGAGGAGGCTGTAGCTGCTGGTGTTGTCGATTGCAGGAGAGAGAGGGTGAGTGGGAGGAGTAGCTGTGCGGCCAGGCTGTGATTTGTTTTGACCGACTGCAGTAGCTTGGGGACTTGTTCACCTTTTTGGTAACGGCATGAGTTGAGTAGTTGTTTAATAGGAGTTTGGGACGGTTAGTTGCGGGAGTTGTTCAGTGCAGTGATCTTTGAGAGTCCGTAGAAGCTTTGTTTGATCTCTAAAAGTTTCCCTAGTTGTTTCGTTAGGTTCGTCTCGTCGAGAACATCGTGTAGAAACTTTTCGAAGAACTTTTCGAGCACGTTTAGTCTCATGATTTAAATTTGAATTTAATTATTCAAATTTAAATTGTCTCGTAATTACAGTCTAATCTCCTGTTTGTTTTGTATTTAGCCGGTGTTCCAGAGGAGGAGTTCTGCGAGCCCGATCAGTTCGATAATCCGGATCTCGACTTTGATCCCGATTTGCCAGGCAAGTCGCGTTCTTTGATCACTTTGTACCTAGCATTTTAAACTGCATATTTTGTTTGCAACCTTAATTTGCATGCCAACTATTTTAAAATGTGCTAGCAACATTTCTAAGCCGTGCCTGTTTACTGTTCCACAAATATCAACCCTAGGAATGCTTTAGAACATTTATTTTACTTTAATGCTTAGCCATGCCTAGTCGCATTTATTTTCATCTCACACCTATCACTATAAAATAGAATTTGTGTTAAATGCTTTTGAACTGTGCTTCAAATGTGTGAGTATTGTAAATAACTATACATAACTATTTGGCGAGGCCAGGTTGGAGTATGAGGAGCTAGAGGACTTTTGGAAAGTCCCTGTGGGTGTACCTGTTACGGGTACAGCGGAAGATCCGGGCTAGGATCTTTCCATGAGACTTGTTGTTGGCGTTGAGGTTGGAGTTGGTGCCTGCTCCGGCAATTAAGGACCGAGTCCTTCGAGCCTTGTACGCTCAGTTGACAACCATGCACACCACGTTATCCTGTATTGACAGTTGGCTTGATCTTGAAGCTTGCTGAGACTGGTTATTTACCCATGGGTTGGCGGTGTAGTGTTAGTGTGGTGTAGAGCTCTGACTCCCCACATGAGATCGAGATACCCCACCTGATCAGTGGTAGGCTCTTCCCAACTCTAGAACTCGATTGCGTAGGCTTTTGAGATCCCTATCCTGAAGGACGAATGACGCCAGTTAAAGCTTGTGGACGGGTCTTGTGTGTTTGTTGGGACTACGACGGTAGTCCCCGATGACTCTTCTCGTGGGTCCAGGTGCATAACCTCCGTAGAGTTTTAGTCGATGCGCATTGCCACGTACTTTTGGAAGGACACCCCCTTGAGTTGTGCTCCTTGTTGAGTAGTTTTGCTTTTCTTCCTCCTCTCCTTTTCCAAAATGTTTTTAACTCCGGCCTTTGAGTTGTGGCCGAGTGTGGAGATTACGTCGGTATTAAAATGAACCCCCGTCCGAGATAACGGAGATCTCTTCGGGGCAAGATAATAAAATTTGACAAGTTTGAAAATAAATCTTTCTTGCATTCTTTAAATAAGATAAAATATTTTAAACTTACATTTAGCACTTGAGCCATGCCTTTACCCTTGAAACCATTTGCATGCATACATTGTTGTTAGATAGTACGCGGTTTGCTGAGTATTCGTACTCACAGCTTCCTAATTTGTTGTTTTTAGAGGATACTCTTAGCTTCGACTTCGACTACGTCTCTAACGGTCCGTGACGTCCGTTCCTGCGCTCAAGCTAGCCTGTGTGGAGAAGGTTCGCTACCGCTGCCGTGTTGATGCTTCCGCAGTTACTTTTGTTGGATTCACGATAGAGACATATCTGCTCTGAGATATTTCTGATCTGCGTGCCGATGGACCCCTTTGGAGGATTTTATTCTAATCATTTCACTTTGTCATGCTATTTTCTATTTTTGTTTCTTGTTTAATATTTCTGTTATGGTTTCTTGATTGATCGCTTGTGATGTCGTGCTTACCAAACTCCTGGGATTGGCTAAGTCACGAAAGATCGGGTCTTATCGAAAGATAAGGAAAATTCCGGTCGTTACACTTCGTCTCCCCAACACTTCGCCGCCGTGCGCCGCCCTGGCCCGCCACTCTCCACTACGGCCGGCGACCTCCAGTGCGTCCTCGGCCTCTCCGAATGCACCATCAACTTCCCCGCGCGGACCTCTTCCTCCTACGCCGGAGTTTCGGGCCGCCTCTGCCCTCCTGCGTCCTGGCATCGCGAGCTGCCACCGGGCACCGTGTTCCTCCGCCGCTAGCAGTCCAGGTCGCCTCCGCGACCTCGCTGAGGCCGTCAGCGGACTCCCCGCGTCTCCCTCTCCCTCCTCCAGCCGTGTCCCCAGCCCCTCAGTCCGGCCAGCTACCTTGCCGCCGGCAAGGTCCACGGCGAGGGGCGTGAATCAGCCCCTGGCTGAAGTCCACGGTGCCATGGACACGGTCCACGGCTCCGTCTCGAGGAGCAGCTCGCCAGGTACCAGAAAAATGCCATTTTTGCAAAAAAAAAAAAAAAACCCTGACTTGCTCAATTTAAGACCCTAACCAGTAACTTTACATAAACCCTTTGACTTTTGCATTATGCTCCTACGCTCAGTCCCCTGTACTGCTAATAAATCTTATAAGCCCCTGCTAGTTCCATAATAATCATAAATTAGTCTCTATCGACTTTTGTTATTTTCAGTTAGGTCTTTTCCACGTTAAATATTCATATTTTTCTACCCTTAACTCCGATTAGAGTAATTTTTGTGCCCACGCGTTCATCGCAATGGGACCCACACCTTGACATCACTCTCATATCGTCAAGCTATCATATTTTTCCAGCTCATCACAAAAGGTCCATAATATTCCTATACAACCCCCACCTTGTGATGATCCGAGCTACGTGATCACTCCTTACATTTACCTTGCATTTAATGCCTCACCTCATCGCAAACACCCTGAAGCCCAACACCCACCTAATTCCACATGTTTCCTCAATTTTTGATACTTTATTAATTTTATTTGCTCTTATTTCCCTGTTGATTATTATTCGTTCTTCATGCGATGTTTTATCACATATTATATTTGAAAGCATAAAATTATATCATAAATAGGATGCATTTATTTTGTTAGTAGCATACATTAGAGTACGGTCAACCTGCTAGGTGTAGTAATTTAAATACACGTGTAAAGTTTATTGATTTGTCATTTATTATAGGAAACTACCATATTTTACAAATAAAGTAATTAACTTACGTGCAATAGTTTTCTACCTATTGGAATTAAAAGAAATATTAAATAGAACACATACGCACTTCACCTAGTTAGCATGATTTCATCACTGGTACACATTAGCTGCATGCCCTGTTAGCTATGTATAATTTAATTTAAAGTTAGAATTATATAATTAGTGGTTAAATATTAGTGGCTAAATATTATAGAAAAAATGCGTAAATATTAAATAGCACATACGCACTTTATATGCATCAGTACTTGTATTACATGTAAGTATTTAGTAGGATAATTATAAAGATATAGGTCGAGTAGTTAATTGCTAATTGCAATACTCACATGCATATAGCTAAATAAAAATTAAAGGGGCACACTGATATGTCTCATCCTAGATTAGCATACACTAGTACATGTGCCACTTGTTGGCCTCAATTTAGTAATTTAAGTGTGTAGATTAAATTAAAAGGATAATTATGGTCACTCGTTAATCACTAGGGTCAACAACATAATTATATTAAATTAGATAACTAATCATTGAACACTTTGGATAACCCACATATACGTGTAAACTAGATAATTAGTAATGACGCTATGTCCTTCACCGCACCTATAGTGATGCCATCTATTTAGTGTAGCAGTTTAATTATAGATGTAAATTTAGTAATTAGTCATCAACCATTAGAAAGCAACCACACATCACGAAATAATCACAGTAGATTTCATGCATATTATAATTAAATAAAGAAGAAAGTAAATATTAAATAGTACATATACACATTTGACCCTGCATTCAAGTACACTAGAATTAGTAGTTTATTTATACAGATAGAATTAAGTAATTAATTGTTAATTGCTAGTAATAATGTGCATACAGAGAATGGAATAAACAATTAATGGCACACCACGCACCGACCCAGAACCTATACTGGTTAAGGGCGCACGTCACGCGCACCTGGTGTCCGTAAATTGCACAGCATGCACCGGATGCATTCACGAGTCGGTATCACGTAAACACGCACAACACAATCACATTATCGCTTAAACACTAAATATAGATTAGAACAAATCTAATTTGTCAACTAATAGTAAATAGTTCTAAATTAGTATTACAACTTGCAATGACACACCAATCACTAAGCACGCTCTCAGCGCTTGCCTTGTACAAGTTCATACCCGTATGAAGGTATTAGCACTGCAGATGCTTACATTCACGTGGCTTCTCCACGTTATTGCCTAGGCGCTAACTAAAGTGCACCTAGGATGACATCACTAAACCTTGGTAAATAATATTAATATAGGCTTCTACATGAAACCGAATATGAGTGCCTTTGTATGGGAGTACACACCTCTAAAGGCCCTAGTGCTACACAAACACTAGCATGCACACTGCATCACGACTCACTCTACAGTCATGCACTCTCGTCACTGTAATCTCCCTCACTATAACTGGCAAAAGCAATACACAAAAATAACACAGTAACATGACAAATGACCACGTCATGCATGCACTCTCATTGCTAGGTTTCCTTCGAGTTTAATTGGTTCTTCTTCAGAGTTTATTGGATCTTATGGATTCTTCTTCGGCTTTGTTTTTTTTTACGGTAGTTTTATTAGGCGTATTGTATTATGTACACAACGCTAAGTCTGAGGAAGAGCCATCTCTAAGAGAAGCTAGAAGAACGGACACGCGAGGAAAAGCCCGGAGATTCGAACATCAAGCCCGGGATTCAACACTTGGATTTCGAAGATTATCAAGAAGTCAAGTTCTGAACATTAAAGATTTGCAAGCAAGCTCTAACCCCTTGATCATATTAATTCTATATTTTTATTGCGCACCCATATGACTTAAATGCTTGCATATTTATTTTAATCTATGTTAAAATATTGTGTAGTTAAAACCCAACTTACTATTAAGTATTTATATTAATATAAGTTACTTGCTCTCATTACGTATGAATACTACTTTGTCACCCGTTGATGACGTCTCCTTGTTAACCATAGGACTTTTTTGTTAAAGTCTTTTAACAAACGAAAAGTTGTCTTAATATTAGAGTGCTTAGAAACCAATATGCGATGCAGTGCATCGCTACACTATACACTAATCATTTATAAAATATGTTAAAATGAGTTTGGTGGTGTGAGTAAAGTGGGATTGGGTGATAGTGTAAACTGGTGCTAGGTGATAGGAGGGGATATTATTTTTGGTCGTGGGGTATGGCTCTTAGTGCTATGTGTTGTGATGGGTGTTCGGCTTCGGACTGGTCCATCTATCGTGGACGAGCGCCGCCCCTGCCATATAAGAATCGGTTCATCGGACCTCAATGTAGTGATTTTGTGCAACCACAGAACCTATCTGGATGAGACTTACTCTACCCTTTTGGTTATCCACAATGACCTCTAAGGCGGTTGTTTGTGTTTTAACCATCAGCAAAGTAAAATTTACATAATCGGAGGGAGTATCAGTGCATTCTTCGTGTTCGAAATGGTCTAGTCTTAAAAAAACTCGAGAGTTAGCCTTGTACGGGCCACCGTCGAAGCGTAATACCCTATGTCTAGGAGAGGGCGAGATCAAATCGTATGAACTCTATGATAGACCGCCCCTCGAAAGAGACGATCCATCGACCACAGGATCTTATCGAGTATCACACGGCGAAACGAGGACTAACAGTACAACTCAAGCACGATAAAATATAAAACAAACTATTGATTAAATTTATAAAACAAAGATTTTAAAGACGCAGAAGCGACAACCTGAAACAACTAACAGGGAATCCTGAAGTCTAAGCAAAGAATGCATCGAGCCTATACGGTGCACCTTCTAGCAGCAGACACCAACCACCCAATGAGGCGAGCAGGTCTTCCATTGGAATTGTAGAGAGAGAGAGAGAGAAACACACCTGCAACAAAAACAACAAAGAGCCAAGTCTTGTACGTTCAAATGCTCAGCAAGTTTTACCCGTCACCATGGCCAACTACGGCCGACTCCAAGGAATATGAGAAGGTTGACTCACAGGGATGGCTATTTGGCAAAAAGCAGCGCTAATAGTGAATCCTTACCTTTAAATTTTAACAGAATTAAGTTACGTCAAAATGTAAATTTAATTTGCACTATAATCTACATCAAACATGGTTGCCAAATAATTTATGACAAATGTACCAGGCAAATCATATTAACATCTTCATTTCTTTCTTAATCCACTTCTTACTATGATGTGACTCAAAGAGACAAGTGGTACTCGTTACTGTGAGGGGCAGCGATTATAATCGATTTACATCCAGCTAGAGAAACCAGATTACACGACACGTATGCACTTCTCAGAAGCCGCACGTGGCAACCTTTCACAAGACTACCTCATTGTCGGTCTGCTGCTACCAACCTGGGCAAAAAGGCCTACACGCAATCCACATTCACGTGATTCATGAGGTACCACCCCTTTTGCTATCTCTTCCCTTAGCGCCTCCAAAACCAGGGGGTAGCGTCACGTTCGCACAATGCTGCATTCAAATTACATCGGATTCTTGGGTCTCGTTTCTCTAGTATATAATCAATATTGTTCAAACTTGCTCAATAAGACCGACAACGGTACGGTCCTTAACCGACACAGACAATGCTACAACACATTGGCTATGCATCCGCAATGGACACATGTCGTACTACAACCTACTTCTCTGCCCGGTCTCAGCTTATCATTTCTTGTGACAAACTAAATCATGCTTATCATTTTTTGTCATACTCTCAAATTCAGGGTAACCACTTATAGCTCGCGAGTGAATGGTCAATCACTCGACTTCTACTGTAACTACAGTAATAAGCTTAGCTCTACATCGAGGTACCCGAACCAAATACCATTAACCGAGAAAAGGTGCTATCATGCAAGCTATATTTTCAATCAACTCCTAAAAACCTAATGCACAATACAAAATTCATATACTATATAGTGATAAAATATAAAACAGTTAAAATAGGGCTAATGCATCGGGGCTTGCCTGGGCTTTGCTCAAAGTTAGATTCCTCGATTGAAGGAATGTCTTCAAGCTTCTCTTCAGATGGATAGGGTCCTATATGTGACATGATATACAAGGAAAAGAGTTATGATAGTTTTAACTTTAATTAACATCGCATGCAATGATAGCTTCTTGTTCTCGAAAGATGCTAGTAAATTTGGTTATAAAACTTCTTTAAAATAGTTTTCAGGAATACAAAACCAACTTTAAGTTGTTCATAAAATCACAGAGGTTATAAGTAAATTTTTGACAAAGTTTCAAGATTTATTTAAATCGAATAGATTCAATATGATTTGAAAACCATATAATCACAATAAAAAATTTTAAATAAATTATTTTGATGAAATTAAATATGAAACTTTTATGAAACATAAAGCTTAGTTGAATAAACAGGAAAAATACATTTTACAAAATTTTAATATGACAAGGAGTGAAGATAATAAATAAATTATGCATTAACAATTAATTTGGTGATCTGAATTAAATTAAATATTTTCATGCATAAAATGAAAATTTGTTAGCTTCAGAATATTGTTCTAGTTGAGAGGATACTAACAAAATTTATTCTACAATTTTTCGAGCTATAATTTATTTTCTACGGAGTTTACAATATTAAAGGCATTTTTGATCAATTAAACAATTATTTCGCAAATAAAAGAGTTTCCAGCCTAGTGGGCCGAGTTGCACTGGCTACATGGGTCTCGGCCCAAATGGGGGCAGGCCACGAAGAGGAAATCAAGGCGCTGGCCCAAGTGCGCGCGGGGCTCTCGCCTAGGCACGTGG
>BCLH01003695.1:0-14767 GCA_001602315.1 Zoysia pacifica
TTAGTAAATGCATACAGCCACCTAATCTTTCTCATAGAGTACACTTTGCCCTAATAAGGCATGGGAGACCTGGATCATACAGCACTAGGTACAATCAAAGCATCAACATTGGCCTAATGCTTCAAACAGATAAGAAGCAAAGAATCAAAAGCAAAAGAACATCACAACGAACACAAGCAGCAGTTGTCACAAAAACAACAAGAAAAGCTACACAGGGTTTTCTTCTGGAATTCACAACTTGCCTATTGGAGTGCTATCAACTACCGGGTACTTGTCATCTGCAATGATCCATCCTTTTGCAGCTTTAGGCTAAGGCTAGTAAACCGTTCTCTTGAGTACTGCCTTGATGCTTTCCTCCAATCCGTTCCAGCCTTCATCATTGCTGCAAACTCATCGTAGCTTATCTTGCCATCCTGAAAAACAAGTCAATGAATGTACACACGTATATTCAGTAACCTTCATTTCAATCCATGAATAATAAAGCTTAGCATGTCGATTATAGCACCAAATCTTGAAATAGAAATGGAAAGAAAACTAGCATGTTTGCACAACTAGTTTGATTGAAGAACACAAACCTTATCAATGTCCACATCATGTATGATGGCATTGATAACCTCTTCAGGATTTTGTCCCAGGTCATCAGTTAATGACTCACGAAGTTCATCAATTTCAATATATCCAGTCTCATTCCGATCAAAGTATGCAAATGCCTTATGCAGATGCTCGTCATTGCCAATCTTTCTTAGGTGAACAGATAGAGTAACAAATTCTCCATAGTCCAAGGATCCATTTCCATCAGCATCAGCCTGACAAGATGCACAAATAGTAATGTTTCAACAAATATGGAATGTCGTTTTTATATTCTATATCATCAACTGTGTCCATGTTTACGCAGACTGTTTCTCTATTAAGTGTGGTAATCCTACATTTACATTTATATCAAGTGTGGTAATAACCCCGTTCATATATGCTACTATTTGAAAGAGGTCTTTTCATAAACAAAAACAAAAAGAAACCCTGCTTTAACACATAAATGCAAATTGAGCATCATGCAGTGAAGTTACTTAAAATATTACTTACAGCTTCCATAAGTATTTGGACATCTGCATCAGGCATTTGGTGCCCAAGCTTATGCAGACCAAGCTTCAGTTCATCGAAGCTAAGCATCTGATCTTTGTTAAGATCTATCTTATCAAACATCTCTTTTATGTCAGCAGCCTCTTCTACTGAAAGATGATCTGCTATGACCTGTAGCCAAACATGTGCGGAAGTTCAGAGCAAGCGTAAAATTGAAGAAAAAAAATATAATTGTGAGGTCAAATCAGATTGAAATTTACCCTGAGTGCATGCTTCTTGAACTTGTTCATAACAGAAAACTGTTGAAGCCTGGCCTTAACGGTTTCACCCAAATTGACATTTGGAGCCTTCTTTATGTTCTGCAGCCATGGATGATCTGGAAGAAAATACAATGCTATGAGATCATGACACTTGACTAAAATAGCAAGAATTAACAGGCTTGAATAGGTTAACATTATAAACGAAAAAAAAAAAACACAATGCAGTCAACAAGGGAGGGAATGTGATAATTACCAAGCACTTGCTGAGCTGTCAATCTCAGTTTCGGATCTGGATTCAGCATTCCCTTGACAAGATCTTTGGCGTTATCTGAGACCCTTGGCCATGGATCTCTTTTAAAATCGATAACGGAACGAATAATAGCTTGAGCAACACCTTGTTCAGTTTCTGTGTTACATGCAAACACAAATACTGTTAAAGAAAGAACATTTATCCAATAAGATTGAAACGTGCTTTTGCACAATGGTTTTACATGAAAACCGACATGAGGTCAAAATGCACAAGCTCTCTAACATAGCTCCACCTCCCCATCACCCCACACCCAAAAAAAAAACAGAAAATAAAGCGTACCAGTTTAGGATATGCCACGTATTGCATTTGCACTTTAAGATATTATAATATATCCTATTTCTAATTCAATTATGTATAGACATGTTACTGTCAAAATCCATCATTTCAGGTAAAGAACTAACCTGCCCAAAATGGAGGAACCCCACAAAGAAGAATGTAAAGAATCACTCCTGCGCTCCAGACATCAACTTCCGGGCCATAGTGTCTCTTCAGCACCTCTGGAGCCATGTAATAAGGACTTCCAACAATCTCAGTGAACTTTTCGCCTAAACAAAATCAAAGTTAGCATGTTAGAAGAATAACAATATGCAACGGCAGGCAGAATAAGATACAAATACCACCTAAAAGCTAGGTTCCATGACATACCATCAACAGATGACACATGAACTGAAATGCAAACACACATAGAAAAGGAGGGTGTTGCGATTGTACCTGGAGTGAAAAATACAGACAGACCAAAATCAATTGCCTTAAGAGCCGCTGTTTCCTTCTTGTTTGCAAACAAGAAATTCTCTGGTTTGAGGTCCCTGTGCATCACCCCATGCTTGTGGCACATCTGACATTGTATAGGGCAGAATGGGGGAACAAGTTAGTTCACCATTGTGTAAAAAACTATTTAACAAGTTGAATTACGAGGGAATATAGTATAAGCTACAAAGCTAGAGTCAACAATATAGGTTCGATCCATATAACCTATTGAACCAAATTATTATAGACAGACTTATTATATGAGTGATAGTTAATTGACCCCAACACAGCGAGAGTAACAACTTCCATTTGTATTTGCTGTCCAATAGTAATGATCGTATCATGATGAATTCATCAATACAAACAGTTCAGCCAGTCTCACCTGCACGACTTCGACAATAGTCTTGGTGACTACGGCTGCCGCGCGCTCCGTGTAGTGCCCCCTGGCCACAATCCGGTCGAAGAGCTCCCCGCCCTCGCAGAGCTCCATGACGAGGTGCACGGCATTGTCGTCCTCGTAGGTGTCCCTGAGGGTGACGATGTTAGGGTGCTTGGGGAGGTGGCGCATGATCTCGACCTCGCGGCGAACGTCCTCGACGTCGACGGGGGTGCGGAGCTTCTTCTTGGAGATGGACTTGCAAGCGAGGGCCTCCCCGGTGGCTCGGTCGGTGCAGAGGTAGGTGACACCGAACTCGCCGCGGCCGAGCTCCCCGCCCAGCTCGTACCGCGCGGCGATGTCCCGCCCCGTGGGCTCCCGCAGCACCACCAGCTTCGGTCCCGCCGGCGCCGACCGGTTGTACTCGATCGAGAACGGGTTGGGCTTCTTCCCCTTCTTCTGCTTCGGCTTCTTGCCGCCGCCATCGGCGGCGCCAGTCGGCGTCACGCAGCAGTTGCCCATCCCTCGCCGCCGCCGAGATCCGGCCCCGAATCAAGCGACCAGCGCAGCCCGAGGAGATCTGACGGGCGGGGAGACGAAGCGTGAAGCGAGAGAGAGAGGATGAGGCCGGCCTAGCAACGAACAGCGCGTGTTGGGTGTGCGCGCGTGGGTGGAGTTGGGTTGGGTTGGGAAGGCGGCGAGCGAGGACCAAGGAGACGGGTGTTAAATCTCCGGAGGGGGAGGATTCGGTGTAGACGCGGTCATCGGTGGCGGCGCCTTGCCCGGCCGGCCCGTCTGGGTGGGTCGTGGGAACGAAACCCGTCCGTCCGTGTGGGCAAAGCGAAGCACGATGGACGGCACGGGAGGTCGCGGCGAACGAAGCAGAAGAGGAAGGTGGGAGACAAGAGAAGTGGGAGGGAGGGGGGCGGTCAAACTCAAACCCTCATCTTTCTCTCTCCTCGCTCGTTTTCTTCTTTATTTTTTCCCCTTTTATTATCTCTCCGCTTCCCATTTCACTCTCATCGTCTTATGATTCTTATCTTGCATATGAATTTTCAATTAATTTTCAAAAAAATCCTCTCGATTTGGCAGCGTACTGTCACCTTGGTCTATTTATGTTCGTGGAGAGTTTGGGGAAAGGGGCTTTCAAGGGTGTGCATCAACAGGGACTGATAAAAGGAAAGCGGGTTAGGTGGGTGATTAGAGTGACATAACACACGATCCGTGCGATCTGCGCTGCCTAATCATAGCGGACAGGTCGACGGTTTTTGATGGGTGCGAAAGCGCACAGCGGTACGAGTGGTGGCGTTCAAGAAGAACACCGGAAAACTGGTTTGGAATGGTCACGAAAGGTGCCTCGTGAACGTTTCAGAGGACCAAGCGCGTGTTTGCATTAGTGGAGGCTTTCTTTCTGCACCGTGTTCCAGGGGAACTTGTTAGTGTTTGATGATGATGACAAGATGTTTTCGTATTGTATGGCAAAGAGATTTGTTTAGTTGGTGGGCGGCTGAGAACTTGTTTTGATGGAGGATTGTTTTTGGGTGCTTCCGTACAAAAAATATTCGATAGCTCGAACAGATTTTAGTGAACTTCGTTGTGGTGTAGGATTAGAATACAAATTTCTTATGAAATCACAATACAATTCGCTCGCCTCTCGTCTCTATCTCTCCTGCCGAACAATTTCTTTATCAGCTATGTTGTCTTCTATTTTACACTGGCACATAGAAGTATCGTATACTCTCATATTTTTACGTTGGGCCTGTTCGGATGTGATTTTTGTTGCTTTTTTTTGCTGCGGCGGCACAGCACAGCCGTTCGGATAGACTTGTTGCGTGAGTGTCGTTGACTGCGGTCGTCAACAGTAAAAATGAGTACCGAGCGGGCCCGTTTTCCTTGATGTTACGCGGTTTTCTAAATTCCATCATCCTTTTCGCCCTTACACACTCTTTCACCACTTTGAGTAAGTCGCAATTCAGTAGCACCGTGTTGAGTGGATTGAGCATCGACCATAGCAAGTATCACACCCGCTTTCTCCTGCTCATCCGCCATTACTGCATCCCTGCAACTTGTTCCCACACTAAATTTCACTTGGAGTCGGCATCACTCTTCCCTTTCGCTCCGCGTCCGCTCCGTGCCGGAGCGGTACGCATGCGAGGCAGTGATCGCCGATCACGGGTCGCCGTCGACGGGACCGGGCAATTGATGTTCCCGCGTCGTGCCGGATTCCGATCGCGCGCGCTTGTCATCATAAAGCGCCAGGTCCGCGACAATGGCGTATCGCGGAAAGGGACGCGACCGGTCCGCGGTTTCACACCTGCGCTGGCGGTCACCTCGCTAGCGGTTTCATATGACCAGCACGCACGCACATGGGTTACGTACGCTACGCGCGACGTGGCACCGCACAGATAAGCTCTGAGGAGCCAATCATGACCATGGGTGACCGGGCAAGAACAGAGCACCAGGTTGCCGTTACCCCCCTCCCCGCCTGCCGAGACGAGTCCACGCCATGCCTGACGACTCCTTCCAGAAATGGACGAGGACTCCCCGCCTGCCGAGACGAGTCCACGCCATGCCTGACGACTCCTTCCAGAAATGGACGAGGACTTTAGCATGGCGATATGGCGTGGTCAGGGAGGGAGGGTGGTTACTTTGGACAGATTATGTCTTGGACGGCCGACGAGACGGGACGGCGGGTCTGTCCGTCTGGCAGCGGCTGCTTCGTGTCGTTAATAAAACGCTGCCGAGGTTTACAGTCACGTGGAGCGTGTGATTACTGTACAAAATAGGAGCACGAAGGAGAGAAGGAAGGAGTCGCGAGTCAGCGTTAGCATCCAGAACCGTCAATTTGTATTTGCGAGGTTTCAGCGGGGAAGTTAACGAAAGAAAAATAGTCCATCCAGAAGTCGACGGCGCAAGCTTGCCGATTCGTGGTCAAAGACTTGAAAAGGGGACTCGCTCGCAGATCACCCAAGTCGTTTCCAGGAAACGGGCCCCGTGAGGCTTTGACATCGGTTGCTCCATCAAAAAGCCTGCTTGCGAGTGCTACTGGTACTCGGGTTTCAGCCCACTGCACATATAACTACGTTTGTTAGAACAGATTTATTAGCAAGCCCTTCCTGCTGGATCGGAAAGCCCGGTGGTGCCTGTGAGGCTGTGACTCGCGATTTTTTTCTCTCTCAGAACCTATCGGGGGCCCAGATTCTTCAACTGGACTGTAGTAGGCCACTAGGCCGTACTCCAAAATAGCCGGTGCGTGCCGCGAAAAAAAGGTTGAAGAACGATGGCGCTTCCTTGCGCTGGAATGCTGGATTGCTAGGCAGCAGCGCTGTCTGCCAATACAAACGGAAGGACGGGCCCCAAGTGACAGCGCGGCGCCATCATCTCCATCTCCATGCAATGTCCGTCGGCCCTGTTCGTGGCCTCCACAGCCCCACTGTTGCTTTGGACCGAGGCAGAGAAGAGAGAACCGTTTCATGCGTTCCAGATCTTCTCTTTTACTCGTGTGAATGTGATCTGTTCCTGCGACCAGGACCGCGTTTCTGAACGTTTGCCCCATCATCTGCCTCGTGCGTTATGTCCTGCAAAGTGCAAACTTTGGCTGCTCGCGGAGCGTCTACTCCTAGATCGGAGTAGCAGTAAAAACAGAAGAAGAGGCGAAGTAAATATCTGAATTTAAAATGGGACGCCGCTGTAAGTATTGTTGCCTTGGTAACTGGTTCCAACGGTCCTCTAAGAACGGCTTTGTCTTTGATTTTCAAATCCTGAATTCCTGAGCTGCAGTAGTTCGAACTACACTCCAGCCAACGAGTTTTCTGCTGGGAGCAGAGGGACGCGATCAGTTTCTTGCCAATCTTGGCATCACTAACCCATCGTCACAAACCGTCATGATGCGTAATGCTTCATTGAAACTCGATCATGCAGGCTACTACATGAGGGGCAAGCGAACACAGGATTTACAAATTCGAAAATGAAAAACTATATTAGAATCCCTAGTAGTAGTACTAAGTCTTTCTTTAACAAGATTCTATTTTGTAAGTCTGAACTTTTTTGTTCTACACACGAACAATTCGATCGGATCGAGTTCAAATCCTCTCCTGTGGATGAAAAACTATATTAGAATCTCTAGTACTAGTAGTACTAAGTCTTTCTTTGACAAGATTCTGTTTTGTAAGTCTAAACTCTCTTGTTCTGCACACGAACAATTCGATGGGATCGAGTTCAAATCCTCTCCTGTGGAGGTGTTAATGCAGAGAGTGCAATGTAGATTGAATTTGAATATGTTTCTAATTGTTGGATCCAAAATAGACACATCAGATTAACTGCTACAGTAACAAGTTAACAATGCTTTCGGATGATCAGTGATTCGTTGGCGTGTAGCTGTACGAGTCGGTTGTTGTATCTGGCATTAAAAACTGTAGCGTGAGATGCTATAGTGCTCCTCTGCGTTACCACGTGGAATTTGTATCCGACCGGATCATGCACTCTGCTTCCCCAAGACACGAGGATTATTCATCTCACTGGTCACAACCAGGCTCACGGTCAACATGCTAAGCTTATTATAAGAAGGCAAATATAATTACTGTTTCACTTTTTCTTTTTTTGATACATCAGGACCTCGGATCCACACCAAATACAATACGTGGGACACACTCGAGACGGTACACATACGAACACAGCTGTTGCTCCGTACACGTACGCTTAACTAAGATTAACCACGCGCGAAGGTTTTACCACCGCGCGGTACTTGTGTCTAGCCAAACCCCCAAGCACGCAACCGTCGTCGTCATCGTCGTACCCAAACCACGTAAGCACCAGCAGAGAGTATACGTACGCCACCGGGCAAGCATCGGCCGGCGGCGAGCCTTGCTCTGTTCCGACGATCCCTCACAACTGGTGGCAGGTCTCGATGGGCGAGCCGTGGAGGCACTGGTTGTGCTCGTAGGGCTGGCACCCGTGCTTCATCACGCCGTGGTACCTGGGCAGCGGCCCGCAGAGGCGGTTGTAGCTGAGGTCCAGCTTCTGCAGCGTGGACAGATGGCCCAGCGACGCCGGCACGGTGCCGTGGATGCGGTTGTGGGAGAGGTCCAGGTACGTGAGCTCCGGCGGGAACACCGCCTTGCTGAGGTCGAAGTCGAGGTCGTTCCACGACAGGTCCACCTTTCCGATGGGCCGGCCGGGGACGAACAGGTGGGAGGCGTCGCCGGTGAGCCGGTTGTGCGAGAGGTCGACGGTGTTGATCTCGTCCTGCGCGTCGTCGCGGGGGATGGGGCCGGTGAGCTGGTTGTAGGACAGGATCAGCGACCGGAACTGGCCCTGCACGAGCCCCGCCGGGATGGGCCCCGTCAGCTGGTTCTGGCGGAGGTCGAGGGACCGGAGGTTGGGCAGGTCGGCGAAAGCGTTGGGGATGCAGCCCGTCAGGCGGTTGTTGGAGAGGTCGACGGAGTCGAGGCTGCGGATCCGCGCCAGGTGGTCCGGGATGGGGCCGGAGACGTTGGTGTGCGAGATGGTGAGGAACTGGAGGTTGGAGAGCGCGGTGAGGCAGGGCGGGATGGTGCCCGACAGCCCCGGGAGGCGGAACAGCGACAGCGACATGAGCGCCGTCAGCCCCGCCACCGCCGACGGGATCTGCCCGTGCACGTCGTCCGCGCCGTCGATGAAGACGTTGTTCACGCGCCCAGCCTCGTCGCACCGGACGTGGTCCCACTGGCAGCAGTCCGACTTCGCTGGCGACCACGTCGACAGCGTCTTCGGGTTGCCCAGCGACTGCTTCACTGCTAGCAGCGCGTGGAGGTCGCCCGGCGTGCAACGGCACGCCGGCTGCGGCGAGGACAGCGCAGGCGCTGCGGCTGTCGCCACGAACAGGACGACGAAGAGGAAGGACGTGGTGGACGCCATTGTCGCCCTGATGAGCTGAGCTCTCTCTCTCTCTCTCTCTCTCTCTCTGGGCTGGCTGAAGTGTGGAGTGTGTGCAGATGGAGGCGCACCCGAGGCGGCTATAAAAAGGCGCCCGCAGTGTGACGTGCTACACGCTTTCTACTATTCGTTCGCCTCGGTTTCTGACCAGTGACCACCCACCACCGGCCCGGGGGGCGCGCGCGAGGACACCGAGGGCGGCTGGCCAGCCAGCCGTGCGTGGCCTGTGCGCGAGACGGTCCTCAAACCCTGACTGCAACCGGACAAAGCCGTCCCGGCGCGGCGTCGCTCAGTACTCACAGGCGACTCAGCGAAGGGAATTCAACGAAGCATCGGCGTGGGTTCATTCGATCGGCCCCGCGCCGCGCGCGGGTGATTGGTGCGTGCGAGATCCGCATGTGGAGCCGAGGCACTTCGTCCGCTCTGCTTGCTCTTCGGCGCGGCGCGGGCGCACAGACACATTATTGTCCCGCGGAATGGACGTGTGGCACGTATCAAGTGGAATGCGGTGCATGTGCGCGCCGATCGATCTGTAGCGGGCCGGCATGGGTGTCGCATACCAGATCGGTTGCCGCCTGCCCTGGATTCGGTTGTCTCGGTTGCGCTCGGCATTTCAGCGAGATGCAGATTAATGGACACGATTCGGGAGGCACTGTTGGATTGTTTAGTCGGCGTGACGAGAACAGTTAGTTCCCGTGGGTGCATTTTTGTTTAATCCAGAAATGGTTGTGATGGAGCATGTATCACTCCGACGACGCGACGCTACGTGGAAGTGCGGGTGGGAGTGACAGACTAGCGATTTTGCTTCGGTACGAGTGATTCACGGACACAGCCGGTTCACGTAACGCTCGGTGCATGCATTTGCATGCGCACGGCCGTCGCTGTGGTTCTGCGGACCTCGCCCATAACGATAGTCTTGGGGCGCCACGTAGCGGCGCAAGTAGCGCTAGGTGTTCGTCCGAGCAGCAGACGCCTCCAAAAGCACCGATCTTATCCCTGATGGGGAGATCCGAGACGACACACGAATCCCTCGTCGCCGATCGCGCGCGGACTGGGGTCGCCGGCCTCGGTGTCGCGCCTCAAGCCTCGCGATTTCTTTTACATCTCTCTCTGCACGCAGGCCGGCAGAGCCGAGCCCCCCACGTGCCGAACTAAATCATGCGGCATGGAGGCGTCCGACAGGGGTCAGGCCGGCACACGAGAGCGCATGTGAAGGAGAGAGAAGCAGTCAGGCAGCTTGCCCGCAGCCTGCTTGTGTGTGTCTAGCGAGATGAGAACTTGAGAAGCGAGGAAGAGGAAAAGGGGACTCTTTCGGCCACCTTTCTCTGCTGGCCTCGCCGGCCGGGGTCGCAGGCGGGCGTGCAAAGCTTCGCTTTGCTTGCGATCCGTCCCAGCTCCAGCTAGCTGCGCACCACATGGCCAGGGCCTCCGCTCTTTCATCCCCTGCTCCGCTCCGCTCTCAGCGATGCCCCAATCCGGCGAAGCGTGCAGCGGAGCACTGCGCTAAACAGTGCTATATCTATGCGCCGTTTTAATGTACTCGTAACGCGGAGGTGGAGTTGGTTGGACCGTGTGTACCGGATCGACCGGCCTGCTCCAGAAGACGTTGGTACTGGTATGTTGCCGCGCACTGCACGTTAGGATCATTTCCGGGTTCCGGCGCAGGGCGGCATCTACTGGCAGTGCATACCGAAGAGGACTGGAGAAAGATAAGCTCGCAATCACTTCTCTGCTGCAACGCACAGTGCCTTAAAGGCGTCGCTGGGGCGGGGCCAACGTTTCTTTTCCAGAACCCTTATATTTACGAACGACGCAGAGTACCATCTCATTGCATCGCATCTTCGTCTTTGGTTAGTGACACTGGCTGGTGATTGTCAGCTTTCTTCAACCCAATAAACGTGACACACGCTCAAAGGGCATCTGCGAGTCTCGGAGCCTCGAACAAGCTCGAGCGCCCACGTCCTCGTGGTAAAACAACATATCCGGCTACGAGAGGCTGTCCCCGCTGTAAAAAATGTTCTTGCATTGGGTTCCAGACGGTGACCGCGGGTGACAACCGCCTCCTGGTTGGCAGTTTGGTGGCACCTTCATCACGTGCCCGTGTGCGAAACGAAAAAGTTCACTACAGCGGCAGAAGCTAGCCGCCACCGTTGAACAACACGCAGGGATAAGTAATTGTCCGCGTGCGATTTGCGCAGGCCTCGGCCCGGGCGTTGGCCATCCGCTGATCCCCTCCGCGTCCGCGTCCCCGCCACTTTATCATTGCCCCGGTTACAACGCATGCAAGCATCCGTGCTCGAGGATCACGACAGCGCTTGCTCCATCGGTGGCGGTGGTGCCTGGAGGTGCGCTCTCGGGGCCGTATCATGAATTCGTGACAGCAACACGGCGACCGCGACGGGTGATCCCGCGCGTATCGGCACCGGCGAGCATGGGCCGAGCGCTCGCGCCGGCTTCCACCGGGTTCGACGATACAGCGAGCTGACTGCCGACGGCCGGCCGCGGCGACTTGCACGCGCTGTCCCAACGCAGGCCAGACACATGTCCGCGACTCCCCGGTCGCGTGCTCCGGTTAAGGTGCATGGATATGGGGGACGGGGCACGTGACATGCCGCGACGCGATGCGGGGGCTCGGGATTAACGGCGACGTGGACGTCACGTCGGTTCGGCTCGAGATCTGACCTGCCGGCTTGCTTTGCTCGAGCCGTGGCGGGTCACGTTCCAACCCATCGAGCACGAGCAGTGGACTGATATTTCCGTCCTCCCTGTCGCAGGCTCGCAGCTTCCCGGAAAGATGAACAAGTAGTACCCTTGTTGGTTTTTAGATTCGGCGTGGCAAAGCTAGTACTCGTAGGAGCGTGTACTTTTTAACCGGCAAAACTCAGCATGCCACGCGAAGCACATGATCAGATGCTGGTAGTTTGACTGTAGCCGGACTGAGCCTGCGACTCTTTACGCGCTGATCGAGGGAGACCTACGATGAAGCATGTTCGTCGTTCGGCAGCGAGCGAGGGTTCGTCGCCGTCGGCACGTTACAAGATTCCACAATTTCTTTTTAAAAGTCCAATTTCAGAAGGATACAGAGGGAAGGAAGAAACAAAGGATAATTATCACGGGAAGCATGCACGAAGGCCGCCCGGTTTAAGAGCGAAAGGTTGTCCTGGAGAAAACAAAAGAGGAAAGGTTTATTATACGAGTACTCCCAGGCCAAAGTCCTGTTTTGTACTCCTAGCCACGCTAGCTGGAATCCGAGTGTGTGCGCGTAGACCGGTGAGACAAAACGAGCGACAAAGAAATAGATACTGTATCTGAGATAGGAAAGCAAATATGAAATATATGGTCTTTTTAATCGAAGTGAGCGAACGAGAATGCTTGAACTTTAAAGGCTATTGTAAATGCCGACAAGCTTATTTAACGACAACGAGAAGAGTCAGAGCCAAATCTATGAGGAGGAAAAGAAATAAGAAAAGCCAAAATCAACCAGCAATCGGAGGGAGACGAGAAAACTCAGTCTGGACGCAGACATTAGAAGATTGTGGAGCTTGGGACCAATAACACCACCAGATCTGTAGCTTGATCATTCTTGACGTCTCATTCATGTCAGTGCTGCTTCTGATAGGTCCACAGCATTACTGCGACTGTCCTGTGATTCTGCTAATCAAAGGCAACAGTTCCAGATAAGTGCAAAGCAAAAGTAGCCACAAAACCACACTTGGATCTCCAAAGACATTTGGATTGCTAGAACTCTTCTCAAATATAGTAATCTTTTCCGAGGAATTAAACGTTTGCTATGTGATGTTGTTCCTTCACAATTCATGTGACATTCCTACCTTACAAATAGGTGTTTTACTTGAAATACTCGATGCGTGAAGCCAGACATGCGGTACAGACGATGCAATCAACAACAGGCAAAGCATCTCTAGATCTCTCTCTCCTTACCGTAGCAAAACTGAGACGTGCGCCGTCCAGAAGCTACCCGGACTGCTGCCGGTCTGCGGGATCGACCATGGGCGCTCTCTGAACTCGCGCGGGTTGCTCGACGCCGTCCACGGAAGGCTTGATGTAGATGTTGAACATGACGTTGGTGAATATCGTGAGGATGACGAGGCCGAACGTGGAGAACGCCACCCACGCCGGAGAAAATTCCGGCGATTCCTCGAGGGATCCCCTCCGCATAACTTCTCGGTCCAAGTATGGGTCTGTTTCAAACAAACCATTGTAAGACGCATGCAATGCAACACTACACGGAGTGCATCAAGAATTAATATTATAATTTACACAAGAAACGTGACGACATTTTCCGGTGGGTTTTGCGGGGCTAAATCACCAACATTGTTCACGTATACTTTCAAACGAAAGAGAGTAGCGCCCCAGTCATTAGGTACGGCAGATCTGACGCGGATTGTACATGGTACAGTTGGTACTGAAGCATTCAAGAAATGTTACGGACAAGGCGCGTAAGCTTGGCATGAAGTTCAGGGTCTCATCCGAAGGTTCAGTCTGGAGGACACGTGCTACGCTTTCATCAGAGGCAGAGAACACTGATGCATCATGTATGTCAACGTTCACCAGAGGTCCACGCGGGGGACTCCTGATGAAAGGATACTGGCAACTTCCCTAAAGCTGTGGTACTGACCTTACATTTTAGTACAGTACTACTACCACTACCACTACCACTACCATTTCAACAGAGTACAGTTCCGATTTATTTTTTCTGTGGGAGGCAGTACGAATTAAAAAGGTCACATGGATAAGAGGAGTTGCAGTTACCCATGCGTAGAGCAGGGAAGGCAAAATCAAGAGTTACCGGGAGGAGGAGGTGGAGGCGGCGGCCGCATCTTGGGCTCGGTCAGCCCCTCCAGCAGCGCGTCGAGCTCGGCCAACCGCCGCCGCGCATCTTCTGGCGTCTCGCGCTCCTCGCCGTCCTTCCCCGCCGACGAGAAGCGGACTACGTCGCGGCACGGCCTGACCGTGCTACCGGGCAACGGCTGGAGAGGAGCCGAGGGAAACCTTCGTGCTCCGACGGTGCTCGCGGCGAGCGGGCAGAAGCGCAGCTGCATTCTGGCCGCCGGGAAAACGTCAGCGGCGGACCTTGTGGTGGACCGTGCGCGCGGATGTGGATAACGATTTGTTTTGGCGAGAGAAGGCCGGATGAAACGATGAGGCCCACAAGACAATGGGTCCATTAGAACTTAGAAGGCCTAAATGCCCATTCATACGGGCCAATTCCATCAGAAAACCATAAGACCACAAAAGGGCCCGTGGCGCGAGATCGAGACCAGATTCTCGTGAAGTGGAAGCTAGATCCCGGGTCCTATTACGTCCGCACACCCAAGAGCGCGGGGTGCGGGCCGCGTTTCCACGTTTCTTCGCGTGCGGCCCAGCTCGTCTGGTTTCCACTTTTCTTCACTGTTTCCAGCGCTCGGCCCAGCTCCAGATTTCAGCGCGCGGCCGAGATCCGTTTTCTTGACTGTTTCCAGCGCGCGGCCCAGAGAAAACAGGATCAGTACAACACTTTGGGCTCAGCTTGTTTGAATCACGGCCCAGTACAATTTAAAACTTCTAAAGGAAACAAAACAAAGAAAAACACAGAAGCTTTAGCCTGATTAAGAAAAAAGTGAAAAATCTATTAAATAAAAAAGAGTGATCACAACGTGTAGTTACAATGACAATAATTTTATTTTTAAAAACTTATAATGTACCCTCTCCGTTTCAATTTATAAGTCATTTTGTGATTGAAAACGAGAATTAAGAAAAATAAAAATGTGAGACATATTGAAAATGAGGAAAAAGAGAAAAAGAGATAAGGATGGACAAGCATCGAAAAGAGAGAAAGTGTGTTAGGAAATGAGAACACCTTATAATTTGGAAAAAGTAGAGGACTACAGAACGACATATAATGTGTTACTGAGGGAGTAGTAAAAAGTGTAATATGATTTTTTAAAATTAAAAAGTAACTTACTAATATGATAAGTAAAAAATAGAAGAAAAAATAAACCTGATCTTTAATGATTAAGAAATGAACTTCACTTCAAATTTAAATATCTTCATTGATTCCAAATGAAACTATTTAGAAAAAAAGAT
>BCLH01003695.1:14814-26246 GCA_001602315.1 Zoysia pacifica
ATTTAGAAAAAAAGATAACAAAAATATCAAATTGTTACTAAAATGTAGGAGTAGTGACAATACTATTCTCACAATGTATTAGTAAAAAAGTGACTAACTTTAAGTACATAACAAAACTTAATCAGATAGTTTCAAAATATTACTAAATCAGATTGCTTCATTTGTATCTAATAATGAATATAATTTGTTCCAGCCATAGAAGTCAATTGTTCCACTAGTAAGATTCAATTGTTCTAGTAGTGAATATAATTTGTTCCAGCTATAAAAGTCAATTGTTACAGCATTAAAATTCAATTGTTCCAGTAATGAATAAATTTGTTCCAGCCAAAAAAGTCAATTGTTCTAGCAATAAGATTCAATTATTTCAGTAGTAAATATAATTTGTTCAGCTATAAAAGCAAATTGTTTTAATAGTAAAATCAATTGTTCTAATAATAAAATAAAATATTCCAAATATTTCGATCGATGCATGTATGAGCGCAGTTAAAAAGGAAGTAATAAACATGAAAAATGAAAAGAAAGGGAAAATAAAAAACAAAGAGAAAATATTTTAAAAATAAATAATAAATAAAGGATAAAATACAAAAAACATGTGAGAATAGTAAAAATAATAATATATATTAAAATATCAAAAAAGAAGGGCACAATATAAAATAAAATATGGTATAAATAATATAAAAAACATATCAATGCATGTGTTCATGAAAATAAAATCAAAAAGAAAAAACTCAAACCAAGCCTTATAAGAAATAAAAGGAAAACAAAAAGAAGAAAAGGAAAAAAAAACCCACGCACTAAGAAAGAGAAAACGAGAAAAGCAAAAACACATGAGCTAGACCGAAACACCGAATAAAATATGTATGGGGCCGAAAATGAAAAGAAAAAGCCCAACGAAAAAGAGGTGGGCGGAGCGTGGCTTCGTATTGGCCCAAGCGGAGGCGAACATTCCCGGCTAGATCCCCCGGCAGAAGCGAGGAACGGAAGCGAGGGAGCGAGGCGAGTGACGAGCACCGGCACCACCATACCGCCGTAACGAACTCCCTCCACGCCTGGAGCTGCCGAAGCGGAGCGATGGAGGCGTCGCGATCCGGAGGCGAAGCGGCCCGGTCCGGGACGGCGACCAGCACCTGGGCCCCGGCCGGTGGCGCGGCCGTGGAGGTCGCCGTCTCATTCGAGAACTCCGAGGAGGACGCAAAGGAGTTCCACGCGGTCGTCGTGCTCACCCGCCCAGCCACTGGAGGATGGAGACGCCCCTCCCTGCGAGGTCACTGGTGAGTCTTCGTTCAGGACTAACCTGGTCAAAATTATCGCTGCATTAGCTAATCACTTGCTCGCATGAGATGGATGTTGATCGGATGCAAATGCGATTATTGTTGAGAATTGTTGCGTTGCGTTATTCAGCATCTGAAGGGGGTAAAACTCTAGCAGGCTGGCACTAGCTAACTGAACTGACCACTGCTATTTGGGTTCTGAACTCTAGTGCTGTGATTCCACGGAAGTGGAAGTACTAGTATCATATCAATGTTTAGAACCCCTTCGTTATCCATGGCGTGTTTGGGTTTTGAAGATGTCTGAACCCTGTTCATGATTTCGAATTTTCAATACTAGAACTTGCCCTGCTTCTTACTCTGCCCATGATCAAATGTTCATAGCATCTGTAATTTGTTGTTTTGGGCCTTTGGTTGGTACAGTACTTTAGATTAGAAGTCCCATTATCTATTTTTCAGATCTCTGAGCTTAAAAATTTCCAGGAACCTGGTAACAAAGTGAAGCTATTGTGTCACGAAAAGTCCATGTGACATTGATCATGATTATGGTACCATACTGACTTCTATAGTATCATACCTGATATTCTATCATCCTCTATAGGCTTATGGTGCCATATTGACTTCTATTGTATCTAACCTGATATCCTATTATCCTTTATTGAAATTGAGTCCATGAATTTACAATGCTAATCTTAAACAGTGCAAAATTTGCATTTCTATCTCATTCTATTACACACTAATACACTGTAGAGGGTTGGTTTCCTTTTTATCATGTCATCATATTAAATGCTATAATACCTGCTTTAACCTAATTTTGACTCTGTTTTTACGAGCAAGACTAAATGTTAGTCAGTTAGCTTCAGCGGAATGTACGAGATTCATAGGGTGTATGTGAGAAGCACAGCTCAGATTTATGAAATATATCATTCTACTGACACAGAGGGTACCAACAAGGATTATCTGTGTACTGTGCATTGTGGACTTGTCACTAAAGAACTACAGCCCTCGGGTGAAGAAAGTGATGCTTCAACTAGTAAAAAGCGTGAACAAGAGACGAAAAACATAAGCAGTAGCAGTAGTGATGACAGCTGGGTTCATATCGGATCCCCAGAGTCTCCTAAGATGACATCAGAATCGCATGAAAAGAATATGGCTGGAACCTGTCAAGAAAACAGTCTGGTAGCCCTCCTCTTTTTATTATTCAAAACAAACATCATTTTGTACTCGTTTTCTGAAATTTCTGCTGGAAATGGTTTGATTGTAATATATAATTGTTGAGTGCCAGCTCGTGTTGACCCAAAGATGTATACAGTGTGTTAAGAAAATTTATTTAGTGTTTGTTTAGTTTTGCCTTAATAAATCTAGCTAAAAAATTGCGTATGACTAAATCGAGGGCGTGACTGAAAGTTTGGTTGGTGTTTGGAAGTTAGATATTTCAACACTGCTAATGTCTCAATTATGTCTATGTCAGTGGACTGGACGCAACATATCAATATGTTTCAGAATCAAAACATGCCTGATAATGTCTTAATATAAAGATTTAATTACAAGAAATGCAATTGACCAAATGAATTGTCAGTCCAATATATAATTAGAAAAAGTGTAAGCTTTGGCTAGAAAAAAAATATCTAGAGATAAATGCAGAAAATCAATGGCTGGGTGTTTTCAGGCAGTAGCCACATAGAATGATTGGTCGAACAGGCGTTGGCTGCCAACCAGACCAAGCTCTTTTGCACATCTGGAATTTGGAATGTAATTTACATCCCTTTTTTTAGTAAGGAACCTTGGAGGTACAATAGATTGTGTTGTTAGGCATTAACAACTGGAGTTGTTTTGCGACTTTGTTACCAATACTATGCATATTTTTTTCTTAAATTATCAGAATATTTATAGAGTTTGTTCAAGGATTTATGTTATTTTTATTTGCAGTACTTTTGAGATATGGAAGTAAAGAGACAGACTTAGTTGTCTAAGTTTTTGTTCTCTTTTGCAATGCAGGCACACTATGAAGCTACTGCTGAGATGACTGATGTGAGCCCATGTGTATCTCTCACAATCCCTCTTCTGTCACTTCAGTCAAAGACATCCGTGCGCATTGAGGAGATATACGTGTTTGCGGATCCTGTTGAGTCCACAAATGATGATTCAGTAACTTGCCCTGGAAACATGGGTGGCAGTTCTTTGTTGGCCATGCTTGTTCCTGGCCTTATGAAGATGTCAAAATCAAGGAACTACAAAATTGATGGTGGATACTTTTCTCATGGATCAAGGAGTCAACCTGCCCAAGATCATGTAGTAAAAGATAGCAGTCCACATGGACAAATTGCACAGGAAGCAGGGCCATATTTCACAGATGATTCAAAGTATAAGCTAGATCGGAGAATAAATTCTAGTGATGGTGGAACAGTATCTGATGAGAAAAGCAGCCAAGATCAGCTACAATACAAGGATCCCATGTCTGTTCAATTGCCTGTACAAATAACAGAAAATATGCAACTGTCACCAGTGAAGGACCAGCTGATATCTGATACAAATCAGTTTGCAAATCCCCTCATGAATGGAACTTTTACTCCTTAAAATCATATTGACAAAAAGTTGGATCCTCTGCTCTCTAAGGTAGAGAAGATGGAATTATATTGCTCTAGGTTTGAGGACAGCATGATAAAGCCGCTCAGTAGCATTGAAGCAAGGCTTCTGCGACTCGAGCAACAGTTTGATTCATTCTATGTGGAGATCCAGTCTTTACGTGATTCTTCAAGGATATCAGCACAAGAGGGTCCATCAGGTACTGGAGTAATTCACAGGAGAAAGTGCATAATGATTGTAATTCTAGAACTCCTACTTCTATAACTGACAGGAAACCAAGTTTATTTGTCAGGGCGCTGGATTTTTCTTCGATGGACCCCTGTAATTATATTGTAACTGATGGAAATCAAGTTAACTTTTCTGGGCCTAATGTAGTGCCAAAACTACTTGGGAAGGTCCCTGAATTTATTTCTCAAGTTGAATTAGCTGGTGAAAAGTTTCAGGAGGGTGCAAGCTCGCCAGTTGTCTGTGCTCAATCTTCTGAAGAAAAAGGATGTAAGACTTCCCCAGATTTAGTGATTAAGGCTCCTGAGTGCCCAGATGTGGAAAGTGATGACGATGAATCAGAGGGAGCGAAAACAGAAGTTGGTGATAATGGTGATAACACGCAGGATGATACCCTGCGCAGAAACACTATTGGCATCTCCAAAAGCAAAATTCGTCTATCTGTGAATGATGCGTTGACTGCAGCATTGGAGGCCTTACTCATGTCCACCAAAGGAATAACATCTTCGATGTCTGTTGTTTGCCCTGCAAGTAGTGTAAGTGTAGAAAATACAAATGAATCCTCAAGTTGTTCTGTTTCTCCTGGAAATGTTGACGAGATGTCCACTAAAGATGGTTCTGTTAACCAAATTCCTGGTTCAATTGGCAATGCAAATTTTGATGGTACCTTTATGTCTTGTCAGGAAATTGATGGAGTTTCTCATACCTCTCTCTCAGAGCCAGTGTTGGAGGGAAAGGTTGACAAAAATGAAAAGAACGACCATCTCGATTCAGACAAGTTGGCGTTTGTTGCAACAACTGTATCACTGGGTGTTCCTTCACAGCATCATATGGTTGTGGAATCTATTGATGATGGAAGTTGTATAAACGAGCAGGACAATGGTCCTAAGTTCCACGTGATGCCAGCCGTCACAAGCACCGGACCTTTAGAAACTTCTCAACCTTCTGCAGCTTGTGAATCTGCTGAAAATGGAGCTCAAGTGGATGAAGACAGACCTGCCAGACCTTTTGCTGTGTGTCTTGCAGCAAGGAATTCTTACTCTTGTAAGAGTAAGAATGGCACTTCTGAGGTGCGCTGCAGTACTAATGGTGCTGAAATATTGTCCTTTGAGAGGACATTGTCTGGAGCTGGTAAAAACTCGACAAATCTCAGTCAGCTGCTAGAGAAGAAATCTCTTGAGGTTGATGGTGAGGATGAGAGCCCTTTTAGTGTAACCGACGGAGCAATATTTGAAGGATCAAGCTGTTCAGTTCCTTACAATGTTGTTAAGGAGTACAATATTAACAGAATAGAAACTGTGTCAGAAAAGGATTGTGGCTTGGAGAATACAGAGAACAGCGCTAGGCTTTCTGTTAGGTTGAACTCTTTATATTCTCGGTGCAGTGCCACTGATTCCAAGAAAAATATAACCGAGAACATCAGCTTTCACTGGAGCCTAGAGGGCAGCTTCTCGAAATCGAATACAGAAGATTCCTGGTCTGATTTGTGTAGCATGGAGTCTTTTAGTGGAGCGCGTGCCACCCAAACTATTTTTTCAGGAAGTACCTCTGCAGGAAAGTGTGTGGATGATCTTCTCGCAGGCACTCTGAGTGAGTTCTACCATAACACCAGTTGCTGGTCAAGAGCTGCAAAAGGTTTTTGACTCTGCAAAAGGTTTTTGACTTGCTTTATGAATACAAGGATGATATTTTGGGTATGACGTCCACAGAGAAGAGAACAAGTAAGAGCACCTCAACCCTCGATAATGATGCCGGCATTGGTTCAACTCAGTTGTTTGGTTCATTGTCATCTTCCGATGACAGTGCTTCTGCCTCGACTAAGCCCTTAGTAGATGTAGCTGATCTTCCTTCAGAGTTTGAGGCATATGCTGCCACCTTCGATGACCCTTTGGTTGATGTAGTTGATCTGCGATCTCTTCAGAGACAGATTCTGGCTTGGATGAGCCTTTGATTGATGTAATTGATCAGCCTGCCGCTTCAGAGACAGCTTCTGGCGCCAAAGAGCATTTGGTTAATGTCGATGATCTGCCAAAACCATTGGAGACATTTGCTGGTGCGAGCAGCGAAGAACATCCCAGCAGTCTTATACAGGCTCAAATCATACTGTTTTACACGTCGGGAGCTGCACAACTTTGTGCCTTGTACAGCAGCCAACGTTTCCTCCTAAGCTCACGCAAAGTCCGTTTCTGTACATAGTCTTAATCTCTGTAGCGATAGTACTACTAAATGCTATTACAAAAGAACTGGGTTCATGCGTTGCTGTTCTCCTGTTTTGTTTAAATTCTAATATGGATTGGCGTACAGCCCAACACTTATCAGATGGATTTCAACTGTTGTTAACAGGGAAGCTGTGTATTGAAGTATTGATTGACACACCTTGTGGATTGTTGAGGAAATCCCCAGAATTGCAAGGGACAACAATGCATCCAGCGGTGGTACGCCGTAAATTTTATCTCAAAGTTTCAACTGAATCCAATTGCTTCATATAATCTCATGAACTTTTTTCTTTTTCTTTTTCTGAAACCTCGGAACACTCCATGTTGTATATAGGCAAGCAGAAGGACAGCACGCATGTGAGCTTGCAAAATACTGCAGCGGTCCGTGTATGCACATGGGCTAGTCCTTACAATGGGCCTGCCGTCCTATAGCATTTAACTCGAGACATGGCCCACAGTGGGCCTGTGGCCATCCTCCACGATCCTGGTCCAAGGAATCCGTGGTTTCGCATCGCCTCCATTCTCCAGTGCAGTCCAAAAAGGAGCAGAAGGGACACGTTTTTCAGGTACCATGTCTCTTCGATCCGAAATCACACTTTTGTCGTTATCAGCTTTATTTTATGCGTTACGTTCACACATACAATATCCAAATACTGTGATTGACAGTCACAAAATGCTATCCAAAAAGAAAAAAAAGGCTTAATTCTAAAGAAAAAAGAAAGAAAGAAAAGGCTCACTTATCCATAGAGGAATCTGGAACTGACTCGTGAATTGAAGCGGTTCACAGAGTCGAAAATTTTGTATTCCACTGCACTCCACGTCGAAATTAATAATTTGAAGGTCACTTTCCTTCTCAGGGATATTGTTTAGGAAAGTTGTACTGGTTCAATACTTGCTTTTGTTATCCAACGATCGTGCTAATTACAAGTATGTGAGTCTGGGTCAGAATGCATTAGCTTTTGGACACCAAGGCTTAGTCGGTCTAATAGTTGCAGAGGGCACTTTCAGATTTATTAGTGCAGTTTTTTATGATGAGTGCTGTTCATCTCAAGCTCTCTCCATGCTAAATGTAACCGTGAGTCCAGATGACATTTCACTAGCCGGCAGCCGCAAATAACTTCGATCAATGCATACACTGACCAACTGATTTTCTTAAGTGAATCAGTCACATTCAGAAATTGAAGAAAATTCATGGAGCCCAATACTTCTGTCCCAAATTACCCTAGTAGGTCCACACTTCTCTGAATTGGGCTTCGATAGTTTTTGCTGTTATGGTTCAAAATTCAAACATCCAGAATGGAGGCATGGCAATTGGCAAGTTACTGGGAGTCAGTAACATAGTTCCAATGAAATAAAGAAACAAATATAGACATAAACCAATAGCAAGCCGATCAAATATACACAAAGGTAATTCACTTATTATCTTGTTCATATTGACATACACAATCCTTGATGACAAAATTCGAAGAAAATACAGGCAGCTCCTGCACTCAATGGGCTAGAGGCAGAGCACATCCATCTTATGATCCCCGTCTGTCCTGGCCATCGACTTTGCAACACCATATCAAACAAACAGGAAAAAAAAAAAGGCTTGAAATGTGGATACAACACTAAAACAAGCGTTCCACGCAGCTAGCACGGACTGATCACTCGGATGATCCTGTGGAGTGAAGCGGTGGACGATCCGACGAACAAGTGCACCGGCGACAAGAAGGCAGAGGAAGAACAGAACAGTGGAGGAAATTCTTCAGAAGAAGGAGCGCTTGGTGGAGGGCGCCCTGCCGACGGCCCTCATGAAGTTGGCGAGCTCCAGGATGCGCGCCACCTTGGTGCCGCGCTTGGCCTCCGCCGACGCGCGCTTCTCCTCGGCCTTGCGCCGCGCCTTGGCCACCTCGTTCTGCGCCTTCTCCATCGCCTTGGCCCGCTTCTCCTCCAACTTCCTCTGCTCACAGATCAGAGCCCGTCGATCAGAAATGGCGTCGTCGGATTGGGGCAGTGAAGAAATCAAAGAAAATTTTCCGGTTCATGAATTTTGATTAGCAGTTGTAGATTACCGACCTCGTACTTCTTGAGCCAGGCGCTGGCCTTCTCGACCTGGTCGCCCTCCCATCCGTTGATGACGACCTCCTCGCGCTTGAACCGGTTGTTGATCTTGGCCGTCTCTGCGATCTGCCACGCGGCGATCTTGGACTCCACCTCCTCCTTCTTCACCTGCCCCACCGACACCCCGTCGCCGTGGCCGTTGCCGGCTCCTCCAGCCAGCGCCACTTCCCCGGGCACCGCGGGGGACGGCGGGCCCCTGCGCGGCGACGGGATGGGGTTGCTGTCCGGCACGATGGCCAGCGGGTTGGTCTCCTCCTCGTGCTCCTCCTCCCCGATCCTACCCATCGCCGCGTCGGGGCCGTCGTCGCTCCTGGCGGCGTTGGCGGCGGCTGCGGCTGCGACCATGGCCGAGAACTCTCTGCTCATAGTATGGAACGGCTCGCTGGGCGCGGTGTCGCTCCCGACGGAGCGGATCGACGTGTGCCTGCTCCCGCTAGCCACGGACCCCCACGACTCCCCCCGGCTCCGGCGGTACGACGGCGGCTGGATCGGTGGCGGGCTCAGCGCGTGGATGTCCCTGAACTCCGGCTCCTCCTCGTCGCCGTCGTGGTGGTCCGGATGACGCGGTCGCCTGCTGTCGTCCTCCACGCCCCTCTCCTGCTCCACGACGCGGCTCTCGCTGGTGCTGCCCGTACCCGCCGTCCGCTCACTCAACATGTGGCGCAGATTCCTGTTCTCGCAACAAGGCGCTACTCCACTAGCGCCCGCGATCCCACCATCTGTTTGGCGGGGTGGGGGTGGTGTGCTCAACTAAGATCAGCTTGATGTGCTCACCTCAACTCCTCGAGACGCTGCCTGCGTTGTGGTGCGGTGGTGAGTCGGATGGTGGCGGAGGGCGCCTTCTTAAATAGAAGCGGAACCGAGCGTGGACGGCGGTGTGGGCCGTGTGGCAGTGCGATGAGCTGCAGATGCGGCGCGGAGGGATATTTCTTCTGGGTTTTTCTATCTACTCCCATTTCCCGCATCTTTTGGGGCCGCAGCGCCTTCGTCCCGCTTTCTTAAGACGCTTTTTCTATTTTGTGTTTTTTTCTAAATTGAACTAATTTTTTTTCAAATTTTTAATATTTTTTGTGAAAATCCTGCGTTCTAAATAAGCTCTAAACCGGACAATCAATATGTTACGGATGGGCAGTGGCGAAGCTAGAGAAAATTGAGAGGGGTGTCATCTTTGCTATTGACTTGTTTAGCAGGCTGTTTTGTTGAGTTTTTTGCTAATAGGTGCATAATTTTATTCTTTGGAGGAGTATATATAATAAAAATGTGAAGACAATCACTTAATCTTTAATTTTGATTTTCTCTGGTGCATCCGCACCAGCACTCACCACGTAGCTTCGCCCATGCGGATGGGTTAGTGTTGCCCAGGCGAAGTGTGCTGACTCACACGGCCATACACTGGCTATAGTCCCGTCGCTCTAGGGTCTCTTACCAGACACTAGAGGATTAATTATCAATTTCTTACGAGTCCAGGATTAGAAATGCCTGCGCACGTATAATTGTTTTTGGTTATCCAGAAAGCACCCATCGGGTAGGTATCACTGGCGAACATTCGCGCGACGTTTATTCCATCAAGTCAAATTTTTTATTCGTAATATTGTTATGCGAGCAACAGGTCCATGGTAACAAACTTAAGCCTTCTTTGTTCAAAGAAATTTTTTTATTTTTACATTTTTCTGTAAAATTTTTACGCAATTTTTATAAAAATTCTGCATTCAAACGAGCCCTTAGCTGCCGAGCTTCGAGTACAGGTCATATATAGGCACTGCTTTCCGTAAGGCGCAGATTTCAGCTCTCGTCCGAAGACGGTGAGTACAATACGATTCTTCTGCCATCTGATACTCCCAGTTTTTATCAGAAACCACGGAGCCACCGCCCAGCTAAGTATTTTTTTTCCCGTGACCGTGGTGATGTCCACGCCTCTCTAATTTTCTGGCGCGACGAGGTGACGGCTCTTTTCACCGCTCACGTAGAAAGAGATATTCCGTTAATCTTCTAATCCTTCGGGGCTAAAGACGTGGTCGGTCGTGGTAACACACCTCGCTGTCAGGCGATCGAGGTGTGTCGCGGTGTGAGATCGACCCCGCCCGGAAACGGACGGAGGCGATAGGGAGGGAAATTAGCGTTAACCCCGCGTGGGCCCGGGCCTCCAACTAATCGCCGGTGCGCTGCCACCCGGTAGCCGCAGACGACGTGGGCCCGTGGCCCGTGGGCTCCGCGCGGTGTCGCAGCGGCGGTGTGTCCGGCGGCTCCGCCCGACAGAGGAGGATCCGTCTGGTGGAGGCTTCTTCGTCGTCGAGGCGAGGGCGGCGCACAGTAGGAATGTCGGAGTAAGTAGGCTGGACTTGAGCTCGTTGTAGAGTGTAGGATTAGTTGGGTGTCAGAGCGAGACGAAAGAACGGTCCGCGTCAGGTGTGGTCAGATGTTAGCCGTTGATCCGTCAGCGTGGAGAAGGCAACCTGTATGAAGCAGGTTTTTAAAATCGATTAAAATCGGTCGGTTTTCGAAAAAACCGATAAAATCTGTCAAATTTAATATTATAAATATTGATTTTCGTTAAAAATTTATCAAAATTGATCAAAACCGAAACTGACGTTGCAGCGGTTTTCAAAACGTACGGAGCCGTCGACTTGCATCCACTGTGACTGTACCTCGTGATGGTTTCTCCCGTCTCGCACTAGCTTGCGGGCGCTACAGCTACACAGCACGTGGCGTTGGCTGGCTAAAGCCGTAGTCCATCCCGGGAAAATAAAGTTCTAACCGTATGGTCCGTTTCCTGCATCATCTTTCTATGCCCTGATCAGAAGCACGCTACAAACGCAACAAATTGCAGCCGCTGGTCGTCCTACGTACCACTACTAATTAACCCGCCACGTTAATTAGTAGTGGAGCACATCAACTCCGAGCCGATGACCAAGTGCGTCACAGAACGCGGTGCCTGAATGGAAAACTAATGATGGCATGGCCGACTGCACGTCGAAAGCTAAACCATCTCCCCTCGAAATGACACGTATGCGCGCCTGAATGGAAAACTAATGAT
>BCLH01003696.1:0-13111 GCA_001602315.1 Zoysia pacifica
CCGCGTCGCCGTCCCCACCTCTGCTCCACGCCGTCCTGCGCCCAGCCGAAGACCGCGTTGAGCCACCGGTCCAACCGCCGACTGCGTCGTCTCATTCTCCGCGTCGAACCTTCTCTACTCGCCGATCGTCGTCATCAGCCACGTCATCTGGCCCAAGGATCACGCCATCCCCATCGATCTCCAGCGCGTCCTCCGTTTTCCGAGTCTCTGATCTTCGATTTCGTCTTCAATTTCAGATCCTGGTGAGAACAACTTTCCTTCTCCTAAATTTATTTCTCTTTCCGATTAATTGCTAGATTAATTGCTAATTTAATCTGTGATTAATTATTCTGTAATTAATTTAAATCCTTGTAATCTCGATTGTCTACAATTTCCGTGGCACCCCGTTTGATCTCCGTTTAATCCCGAAATTATCCCGTTAATTTGTTCCGTCGTGATTATTGTGTAGGGTTGTTTCGGGGAACGTTTTGCGCGTGTTTAGTCTAGTAATTTCGATTTAGATTCTAATTCCAGTTCTATTCTTTGTCGCGTAATTAGTGTTTAATCCCTGTTGTTCGTGTTGTGATTAGCTATTGTCCCTGAGGAGGAGTTCTGCGAGCCAGCTCAGTTTGACGATCCAGATCTCGACTTCGATCCCAATTTACCAGGCAAGCTGCGTTCCTTGATCACTTTGTTCCCAGCATTTTAAACTGCATGTTTTGTTTGCAACTTTAATTTGCATGCCAACTATTTTAAAATGTGCTAGCAACATTCCTAAGCCGTACCTGTTTACTGTTTCACAAATATCAACCCTAGTATTGCTTTAGTACATTTATTTTACTTTTATGCTTAGCCATGCTTAGTCGCTTTTATTTTTATCTCACACCTATCACTATAAAATGGAATTTATGTTAAATGCTTTTGAACTGTGCTTCAAATGTGTGAGTATTGCAAATAATTATACATAACTATTTAGCGAGGGCAGGAGGCAATTTGAGGAGCTGAAGGACTTTCGAGAAGTCCCTATGAGAGTATCTGTGGTGGGTACACTGGAGGCTTCGGCCTTGGCGGCGAGTTTGTTGGTTGTTGAAGTTGTGGTTGGAGAGATGGCCTGTCCCGGTAATTAAAGACCGAGTCCTTCGAGCCTTGTACGCTCAGTTGACAACCATACACACCACGTTACCCTGTATGGGCAGTTGGCTTGATCTTGAAACTTGCCGAGATTGATTGTTTACTCGTGGGTTGGCGGTGTAGTGTTAGTGTGGTGTTGAGCTTTGACTCTCCACATGAGATTGAGATACCCCACCTGATCAGTGGTAGGCTCTTCACAGCTCCAGGACCCGATTACTTAGGCTTTTGAGATTCCTATCCTAAAGGACGGATGACGCCAGTTAAAGCTTGTGGACGGGTCTTGTGTGTTTGTCGGAGCTACGACGGTAGTTCCCGATGACGCATCCCGTGGGTCTAGGTGCAGAGGTTAGTTCCCGATGACGCATCCCGTGGGTTCAGGTGCATAACCTCTGCAGAGTTTTAGTCGATGCGCATTGCCACGTCCTTTTGAAAGGACACCACCCTGAGTTGTGCTTCTCATTGAGTAGCTTTATTTTTCTTCCTCTTCTCCTTTTCCAAATGTTTTTAACTTCGGCCTTTGAGCTGTAGACGAGTGTGGAGATTATATCGGTACTAAAATGAACCCCCGTCTGAGATAACGGAGATCTCTACGGAGCAAGATAATAAAATTTGATAAGTTTGAAAATAAAGTTTTATTGCATACCTTAAATATAATAAAATGTTTTAAACTTGCATTTAGCACTTGAGCCATGCCTTTACCCTTAAAACCATTTGCATGTATACATTATTGTTAGGTAGTACACGGTTTGCTGAGTATTCGTACTCACGGCTTTTTGATTTGTTGTTTTCAGAGGATACGCTCAGCTTTGACTTTGACTACGTCTCTGACGGCCCGTGACGTCTGCTCCTACGCTCGAGCTAACCTGTGTGAAGAAGGTTCACTACCGCTGCTATGTTGATGTTTCCGCCGTTGCTTTTATTGAATTCACGATAGAGATATATCTGCTCTGAGATATTTTCAACCTGCGTGCTGATGGACCCTTTTAAAGAATTTTATTCTAATAATTTCATTCTGATCTACTATTTTCTAATTCGTTTCTTATTTAATATTTCTGTTATGATTTCTTGATTGATCGCTTATGATATCGTGATTACCAAACTCCTAGGATTAACAATGTCACGTGAGATCGAGACTTATCGAAAGGTAAGTAAAAACCCAGTCGTTACAGGTGCCGTTTGTTTATCCGCACAAAATTTCTATTAAAAAAAGATAATTTAGAGATCATCATTGACCCATCCCTGCATAGCACAAATGCAATGCGCACCATAGCGTCAAAACACCCTGGGCATTCAAGAACATAACAGTTCACATAATCATCCCACAACCTATTTCTAGGTACAGAAGCCAGCACATGCCGCACACTTGATGTTACTGAGAAACAATAGTTTACGGTGTTCAAGAGCGAAACTAACTTCACATCATCACACAACTCATGATGTTTAAGAAACAACGCTACCACCCACACTCGATGAAGATGCTAATAACCAACAATATTCTGGAGCGTAGTGTTACTTAGCTTGCCTCAGTCTTCTCCAGCGCTGAAAATGAATGGTGTGCTTTAAACAGTGCAGCAAGAAAGAATAATTGTGAGTAGCAAAATAAAGCATTAGGTATCAACTTACTGTTGTAGTTCAGCAACTTCTCAATGAGGTCAACATGGGTCATAAGCATTCGCCTGCAGCAGTAGCGGACCAAATTCAAAGCATCTAACGCATCCCTGAAAACAGATAGCACCATAATAGGGATGTCAAATCTATCTGGGTACCTATACTTCTGTGTATTGAAAAATCCAAAGAATAATAGATTCATGTACAAGCTAGTAATAGCCAGTAGCCAAATACTGTATTTCTTACAGTACTTTCCATAAAATACAAAATGAGCAGTTTAACATACATAGCAAAGTAGCCCTTGACGACCTGTTGACAATCGAATAGAAACTGACATGTCACACCCTAAAAAATGGGAAAAGGGCTTAGACGCCTTTATATGATCAACATCTATGCAGATGCATAGGTGCATTTGTACATGGCAAGGACTAAACTTGTTTACTGGGATTAAGCTTTTTAAAGTTAAAATCAAACTAGGTCTCCAATCTGTATCATACGTCTCCGTATAGACCTAAGTTATTTGAACATCAAAAGTTCGAGGTCTCCAAATGAAAGGTTCTCTAGGTGTGCCCTGAATTTGACCCAAGTAGGATGCAAACTGAGCAACCCCAACGCATCTAACTAAATCATAAGTTTCACATCTCTTAATTTGGTAAAAGAGAGCCCCCTCTCAGATCACTGGCCACTGATCAGAAAAGTGCAAAATGATCAACCATATAATCAACATAAACTCCACGACACAGCTACCAGTGATGGATCAGTATATAGCTCACCACTCCCTCCATCACAACCATACAAGTCAAAATCTATACAAGACTGCTTATGAGAACATTCACAATTGATCAATAGCTCACACCCATATCGTTTTGCAGTCCATGGTCCATATCAATTAACAAAATGAACAGATGGTGTTGTGTGCCAAATTTACTCACAAAATCTGGAACTAACAAAAAAAATTCAAATCAGATGACAGAAGAACGAAAAATCTTCCTTTATCTAAATTCGAACTGGTTTGTTACCGTTCTGCTAAAAGAACTACCCACAGGATGGTCCAACAGGAATATTTCAGATATAGGGGCCATCCAAACTGAAATATTGGAACCAGTGATTCTGAGCAAAAGTTAGGCAAACTCACCCTTCTGTGTAGTCAGCCTGGAGGAGGTCAAGGTACAGGTCCCACTTGTTCCCAATCACCTGTAACAGAGAAGAACAAGACGAGCATTTTAGTTTGCCTTACCATCACAATAATCACGCCCCTGAGAGGCCGAGATTGACTACACAGAGACAATTCCCCATTATCAAGACCCACCCCAACCAATTTGGCCCTACTAAATGGTACGCGCATTCGGGGACCCTATGCAAGAACAGAGAACAGTCACGCAAAGCTAGCTATGAGCAGAAGCCTTGAGGCGGACGGAAGCGGGTACCCTATACTCACAGCGTGCGTTTGTAGAGATGTAGAGGCCTAGGGAGGCAACGACACGGCACCCCGCAGCGGAAGCGAGGGAGGCCACAACCAAACCTTGGAGGAACGAAGCGAGTGGAGCCGCACCGAATCAACGGCGCGGCAACAACAAGAGCGGGAGGCGAGAGAGGACAGGTGGGATGTGAGCTTACCTTGCCGCAGGTGCAGCAGCGCACCGGGATGATCATCTTGGCCGCGGCCGCGGCCGCCGCCGCCGCCGGAGCTCCGAGAAGAGGGGGAAGGGTTTCGGCGTGAGGCGAGTGGCGAGTGGAATGAAAACGCGGCCGAAGGCACCAAACCGGTTTTTGATAATTCTGACCGTGCACTCGGCCCTCGCACGAATCTTGCTGCATTTCAAGCGGCAGAGATGTACGCTGGGTCCCAACTGCAGCCAAAAAAGCAATCCAACAAGGAAAATGTAAAAAAAAAAATTATCTTTTTTACAACTGTGTGACAGATGAAGTCTCTTTCACAGATATCTTTTATAAATTTAGTGAATGAGCTCTTACAGATCTTCTAAATCTTTGAGTTCACAAAAACATTATTAATTAACAAAATATAACTACTCAAAAACAAATATAAAATCCAAAACAATTATAGAAAAACAAAACAAATTTCAGTTAACACATTATTACTTGAAGGTCACGTCGCTTTGGGAACGTAATAAACCATCCTGCTTCTTCCTTTCTTCACGTAAGCAAGTATTAGAATGGTTGGGTTCGCATGCAGTTATATGCACTCGGCCATGCACTTCACCTGTATGCAGGCCTGCTGCGTTCACTTCATTAACTGGAAATCAAGATGTGTGCCAAGTAGTTGCATCTTAATTTTTATTCTAAAAAGAAATACGCTGGTGACTTGTAGATGGGTATTTTTTAAGTCAATATTTTTTTTAATGTTGGTACGGTTATCGAAACTGTTAGATAAACAAGAACACTCATAAGATATATCATAGGTGCCTTCTGCATCAGTTCATTGAAAGTCGTATAAAAGATTAAATGTCATATGATTTACTTATATATTATCTCTAATTGGAAACATTGAAATCATTAACTTTTAACATCATATTTAATTATTTATTTTACTTAAAGAAAAATTAAATGTGCAAAATTATTAGTTGTGTTGTATGTTTAAATAAATTATAATATACTAATAATATATAACATTTATATATATTATTTTTGAATAAGACTAGTAGTTAAAGATAATATTAAAAGTTAACGATGTCAATATTTTAAAATTCTAAGAAGTACTGTATTAATGTTAGATGATGTGCTTTATCATTACAGAAAATTTTATCTTAAAATAATGTTTGTGTATGTAGAATTAAAAAAAAGTTTGAGAAGATAAATTGACACAAAAACATGTTGTGATGGGGTAAAATAACCAAAATATAATTATGAAATTATTTGAACTTTGATTATAGTACTTGAAAAGAGTAATTGAACTTTATCTTTAAAAAAATTAAAAGTAAAATTTTATAAATATGTTTTTTATTTTAATGTAAATTATAATAAAACATATATAAATAAAATGGTTAAAAATATTAAAAATCGACATCACATTAATTTAAGAACAAGTAGTAGGAGTATAACATAATGCCGCTTTCTATTTTTCTCTTGCTCGTGATGTATGCGTTCCACGCATGTGCTCACGTGGCAACTCGCAAGGCAAGTTTTCCTGACCCTTTCTCGTCCCGTCCATCGTCTCTCACCACCTACTACGGCCCCTGCCTGCCTCGTGGAGGTCTCCGGATTCCCGACCACGCGGCGACCGCGCCTCCACGTCACGCGCGCCGCGGCTCGCCGGAGAGAGCGGTCCGCTTCCCCGCTCCGCCTAGCAGCCGTAGGACACGATGGCGGTGGCCCCGGCGACGCACTCCGCCCGCGCTTCGGCTTCTGTAATTGCTCGACCTCCTCCATCTCGCCCCCAACGCGGTTCCGTTTTCTGTCGCTTCCCTTTGTCCCCATGAGCATATACTCCTACTTCTTTGATTTACCTTGACCCAAGGATAAGGGTGTGAATATTCGTGCATATATTGGAGTTTGAGGGTGCTTTATGGTCAAAAGTGGCCTAGCTTTGGGGAGGATTGTGAGTAAATATTCCTATGTCCAGTGTAGAATTTCGTTTGGTGATTCAGGTCCTAGCTTTATAATTTTTCGCTAGTCCTTGGACAAAATCGAGCTGTAATTTCAGAATTTGGTAGCCGAGCAAAGCTCTTTTAACTCTGAAATTGTCACGGGAAGGCAAGAGCTGATGCCTGCGAAAATTTTGGAGTGAATTTTTATGATTAGTGTGGACTAGTTCTGGATTGGAAGGATATGTCCACCCATAGGAAAGCTTTTGTAGCTGTGAAATAGTATTGGGCGTGGTTGTGGCTCACCTCACTTGGTCTGCTTGGTGCAAATAATTTTGGGAAAGATAGTGGAAATGTCACCCGTTCTTGTGCTAAGGTTGTCATCGAAGTTGCTATGTTGTTTATGTAACAGTGCAATAGAGTTGGCACTTCTTAAGCTTTATTTATTAGTTATTACTCCACTATCTAGGACTAGTTTTTTTTTTATCCAACCAACTTATAAGTGTAATGGAACTCAGATCATTGCAGGCCTATCTGGTGCTCTGCAAGAAGCATCTAGAGGCAAGTTGGAGAAACCTTCTGTCTTCTTGGGTAATTCGTTTTTTTTTGTGCCCTGCATTTTCTTACTCCCTCCGTTCACTTTTATTTGTCACTCTAACATTCAAATTTTGTTTCCAAATAATTGTCATTCTCGTTTCCCAACACAACTTTAACCATCAACTTCCATTTCTACCCTTATTAAATGGCTCATTTTTTCCTCTGCCGCACTTCGATTTACGCGCCTAAAGCATGGCGAAGGAGCCGGCCCACTGCTTTTCCTTGCACTGCCGCACTCATTCCTGCTAATTGCGTAGGGGTAGCAGAGTCCAGTTTGCAAATGTCTTGTTTCCAGTGCCGACGACTAGAACGACGATTAATACCGAACAGAGGGAGTAACTTACAAGTTGAAATTTATTTACTTATCAGGATCATGTCCTCGTCTGTGCAAACTCCAAGCATCGACAAGCATAGGATTCCTTGGCAGAAGGAAAGATCTTCCCTTCTTGAGATGTACATTTCACTTCTTGCAAGCAAGAAATAACCATTCGTCAGCTGTTGCTCCTACGGACTACTGTGAAACTTACATCCAGTTTTTAAGGGACAAACGGATAGTTCCTAATTCAGATCCTCCAAGCTCTAAGGATGTAGACCTACTGTATAGATTTATTGATAAGAGGTAAAGACTCCTTATCGATTTCTTTATAAAGTTTATGAATGCTAATTGATGTGAAACGAACTTCACTTTCTGTTCTTTCTTCAGTAAGAAGCTCATGGTGTTAACTGGAGCAGGAATAAGCACTGAATCAGGAATTCCTGATTATAGGAGGTACATGATGCGTTGCTAAATCTTCCAAGAAACCATATTTCCAGCCGTTCCATTATTCCTTAAATTTTAACCAGCAAAATTACTATTTATGGCAGTCCTAATGGTGCATACAGTTCTGGTTTTAAACCGCTTACTCATCAGGTGTGCTTTGCTATTGCTTCTCAAATGCATCTTTCTTCACGCATTTGGTGTTTTATTTCGTTTTTCGATAAACAGAGTTAGAAATGTATCTTTCACCAGGGGCTGGTTTTAAAATGGATATCCTGCTATTTTTTAAAGGGATCCTAGATTAAGATCCATCAAACCAATAATTCGAGCAATCAGGTGTAGACCACTCGAATTAGTAATTGTTTCCTTTAAAATGATCTATAGACATTGTAACTCTGTGCTCTTCTGCATTCAGCAGTACCGGCATGAAATAATATTTTTGAATTTGAACAAACAATGCAATACAGAAATCATTTAAGGGAAAAAAACTGTATCACCATGAGGCCTGATGTACCTTAGGCCTCATGTTGAACTTTCTGCTTTTCCCCATAAGGTGTTGTATGCAACTGTGTCATTTCATTATGATTCTAACATGAGTTTTGCAACTTTATTTTGAGCTACCATTTCTACAAATTTTCATTATGGAATCTGTCTAATTATTTCCCCATTTTCATAATAAATCGGCTTAAAATAAATATTTTATTCATGTGCATTACCATTTGAATAAAATAGGAGTTTGTTCGTTCTATTCGAGCACAGCGGCGGTATTGGGCTAGGAGCTATGCTGGATGGCGAAGGTTCACAAAAGCACAACCAAATTCAGCCCATTATGCTCTTGCATCTCTTGAAAGAAGTGGTCGTGTTCACTCAATGGTTACTCAAAATGTGGATAGGTAGTAAGCAGGATCTGTGTTATTATTAATTGAGGGAAGCGTGACTTCTTTCTTCAGTTTTCACTTCGTGCATATTTAATTTAGGTTGCATCATCGTGCTGGAAGTGAGCCAATTGAGTTGCACGGAAGTGTACATGCGGTAATTTGCTTAGATTGTGGTACGTCAATTAGCCGACATTCATTTCAGGATCAAGTGAAGGAACTTAACCCAAAGGTTTGTTATCCATTGATACTACTTAATATTTATTTTCTATCCATTATTCAAACTGTATGAAATTATGCTTCAAACTGTAAGTAATACTTGTTTCACATATATCTATGAAATATATTTGTCCATTTGATAAGACATAGTAAAGTTAGAAGAAAGTGATTGTCACTTTCTTGCAAATTTCTTGAATTATTTATTTTTATATATGTATAAAAAGCGCTGCCTGGTGCACATAGCTCGCGCTTGTGCAGGGTTTGGGGAAGGGTCCGACCATGCTGGGTCTTTTGTATTCAACATTTCCCTGCATTTTTGCAAGAGCCTGTTTTGAGGACTCGATCAGTGACCTAATGAGTCATGATCACAAGGCAATAGCTTTATCGTTATGCCAGGGCTCCCCTTATTTTTTTTATCTGTATTTTCAATTTTTTTAAAGTTGTTTGAGCATGGCTCATCTTTATATTAGTGCCAACTATGGCATTTGATGGTCATGTTATTAGATTATCCAGTTTTGATAAGTAGAGCAATGGATGTTAGTAGATTATGCAACTTCCTACATACTCATTGTTCAAGTGGATTAGTGCTTAGTATTTTCCTTCTTTGGTACCATGGGCGTAGCCAGCCGGGTGGAGGCCGACCCAGAGATTTGGGAAAAAGCCTAATTTTAATCTGTAGCAGTACTGTAGATTAACTTTAGTATTTACGGTCCATTATTTTCTTCTTTGTGACCCACCCTAGCCTCATACTCTAACTCCGCCACTGTTTGGTACAATGGACTCAATAGCCCAAGAGCACTGACTTGATGGTGTATCTGCAGTGGGCTCAAGCTATTGACAGCTTGGAAGTGGGGCAACCAGGTTCAGACAAAAGTTTTGGAATGCAGCAGCGACCTGATGGTGATGTTGAGATTGATGAGAAGTTCTGGGAGCAAGATTTTGATATTCCTAGTTGCAGCCAATGTGGTGGAGTTTTAAAACCCGATGTGAGATCCTCTCTGTCCGTAATTTATAAGATCACTCTCTTTCGTAGATAGGCATGATCAGCTATAGTTTGTATTATCTGTAGAATGATACTTAGGATCCACAATTCAGCTGTTATTAGCAAAAATAAAAATTTATTTCTTTATTGTTTTATATGTTGCTGCAGCTAAGTCTAACAAAAATCCCAAGAGCGTTGACTAAAACTAGATTGCAATGTGCCATATTGATAAGTTATACCATTTTGTAGCATTCTTTCTTATGTATAAAATTGAAAGTTACATATGTTAGTTTATTATTTCTGATGTTCAAAGGTTGTGATGTTTGGTGACAATGTTCCTCAAGAGAGGGCTGAAACTGCTAAGGAGGCTGCAAGAAATTGCGATGCGCTTTTGGTGGTTGGTTCAGCACTAATGACAATGTCTGCGTTTAGATTGGCAAGGTATCACTAGAAAATACTTCATGATTAAGACAATCATTATATTTGTTTAGAATTCTTCATTCTAAAGCATTTGAACTTGGATAAAGTTCTCTTGGATTGATGTTAAATTCCAATGCAGGCTTGCACATGAAGCAAATGCTCCAATTGCTGCGGTTAGCATTGGGGAGACAAGGGCTGATAGCATGTTGTCCTTGAAAATCAATGCGAGATGTGGGGAGGTTAGTGACTTAATGCCTGATACTTTGAGCCTTTTGGTGCCGTATATGACTTAGGGGCTGTTTGTATCCTTTTGTTTTGGAGGAATTGAAATTTACACAGTGGATTAGGCTATTTGCCTTGGAATTTAACATTTCACAACTTTCTTAAGCTCACAAATAAGGCTATCTCAAATTCATAGGGTGAAAGATAAAAATGGATTCTATAGATCATTATGCTATAATTTTATTCTCCATCTTATAACACACTTCTCAACTCACTTTCCTACAATAAAAATGCAACATATAAATATATCCTTTGTATGTCTAATAATAAACATATAAATATATTCTATATATAACTATATTAACTTAATTAATCTATACCTAAATTGTAATTGTTAGAATGAATTCAATTTCAAAGAACCAAACGGACCCTCAGGGTAAATCCTCCTTACCTTTGTTGCTTCTCTTCAGATATTACCCAGGATACTTCAGATTGGAAGTCTGGCCGTACCAAACATAAGCTGAGCACATGCTGTCAATAGTGTCAAGATTCTGCGCCAAGAATTGTTGAAAAATTCAGCACTGACGAATAAAAGTGAAATATGTAATTGGAACCAAAAGGGGTTTCCAAATTGATCACAGGAATTGTGTTGTGTTTGTGCGACGATATTTACAACCAATGATAATTTCTTGTAATGTGTACAAAAGAAAAACAGAATTGTTAAGATTTTGAAATAGATGGATAGTATTTAATGTTTGATTGGTGGGATATAAATAACTACTTACCAATACTATCACAACGTGCCAAACTTCAGAAGATTTTTTTCTTATCTCTTTTTTTTTTTCAAGGAATGAATCTATAAACTTCTATGTTTTTGTAGCCTCTTTTCCTGCGATTAGTCTCGTGTCTTGATTTTTCTCAGGCTCTTCCAGCAGCTTTGCCGTCTTGATTTTTCTCCGGGTTCTTCCAGCAGCTTCGCCTTCGCCCCGCACTTCAATCCTGCGCACCGCACGCCGCCGCATCGCCGCCGAGCTGCCAAGCCCACTCCACTGCTTGCCGCACTCCTGCGATGATGGGCTGCTGCCTGTTGGTCCCGCTTGCGTTGCTTCCTGCGCACGCCCGACGTGCTGCTCCCGCTCGCCGCTCCACGCGCCTGCTGGCCACGCACGGTTGCTGCCTCCCATCTTCTTACCCTCGCCCGCCCCAGCCACACACAGACTCACCAGTGCTTTGCCTCGCCAGCCCTAGCCGTGCGCAGCCACCTCCCCTCCTGTCCCCACCTCAGCCGCCCCAGTAGATATTCAGGGTGGTGCTCGTCGGCGACTCCTCCATCAGCAGAATCAGCTGCTCGCGTGGTAACTTCTTCCCCGAGATTCACCCTGTTCCTACTGATTCTTGCACTGTTCTTATGCATCTTTTCTTCCGCATCCAATGCCACGAGTGGGAGCCAGCAGTGGCCCTGTTGCATGATTCGGTCGGGTTCGTTCGCTGGAATCGTCCCGAAATTCATGGTGCTTTTGCGTTGACAGATTGCCTTTCAATTGATTAATTGGAGGAGTAGAAGGAGATGGTGGCGTGCAGGGGTTCTCCGAGTGCCTGTGCAAGTTGCTCAATTTCTTCCTCACCGTCACCGGTTTCGCCATGGTCAGGTATGAGATCTACCTGCTCGCCAAATGGTTGAAGATATGTGCACTAAGTAACTTTCAGTAGTTCTAATTGTACCAGTGACATTTGAGCAAGATTGCTTGATCATTTGCCAGTACTGCCGCTGTACCGTAACATCTGTGACAGTATCACATATAATTTTGCATAGCTATGGACCAATGTTTCTGGAGGAAGCAGAATTCTGTGTTCAGAAACTTCTTTTCCTCTCACCCATTTCTGTCAGTATAAATCACTTTTCCTGTCCTGACTTTTTTTTATACCTTAGAAACATAGTGGAATGGATTTTGCCTGTTGAAGTATCTATGTAGCAGCTGTATATTAGAGTAATAAAATTTCACAAATTTATATTTTAAATTTTTCTAATTTTTCACTAGATTTATAATTATTTACTGGTCATGCTGGCTGAAACAATTATACTCTCATGTATGGTGTGAAATTTCAACCACTATGAGCAGGGAACAAGAACCAGAGTGGAGTTTGGTGACTCGAACAACCATCAATCCAAAATGCATGGACATTATTGCCCAGGCATTTCCACATACCTTTGGTCAGGAGCTGGTGCATTTTCCGGGGCCAATTATGAAGGCCCCTTATGCCCAAGTCAAAGAACAGCAATCACTAATAAGGTTAGTTTCCAGCTCCAAATTGCCCATTCAGAATTAATGATCTTTTTGATCCAGTTTTCCTTTTGTAGTGTGGGTGTAGTTTTTTCTAGAAGACAGTCACCTGGAAGGCATATAATGTCATATGGTGGTCTATGATGCTATGAAAGCTGAGAATCCCTAAAACGTAGTTGGATTTGTAGGTGAGAATTTCTTCAGCTTTTTAAAGTAGTTTATACCACATCTTCATGAATATTGTTGTGTCCACAAGAAAATTAAATATATGAATAAAATTTAAAAGATTTTTTGAACCTCTATGTAGGTGACACAGAAGGCCTATTTGCAAAGAAGACACTGGAGATCACAGATGATGTTCTTTCATCATACAAAATCCATGTTTATTCAACTTATTTAACTAAGTCTGCATGAAGAACTGCAGGAGAAGAAAAATCTTGGAACAGTCGGGTTAGAAGATATTAATGATCCTACACAACATTTAGTTTTTGTCGTTC
>BCLH01003696.1:15963-26055 GCA_001602315.1 Zoysia pacifica
TGGTAATCGTCTTGAGTCAAGAACTGCTAATTTGTATTTTTGTTATTTCTTACGGTGATAAAATTAAGACTATGCTTCAAATGAATTTATTTTTTTCCAACAACTTTCCATTGATATCTTGTATTTGTTCGAGGTTGTTGAATTTTGTTAACTAATAATAGTTCATGTGGGTTCAAAATCTAGGAAATGCGAAAGAGCTGATCTATTTAATTTGTAAAGGATGTTTATAGAGAGATTTTATATTTGTAAGAAAAGATAATTATAGGTGTATTTTTCGTATGTACGTAGTTTAATCTATCTCTGTTGAGCATAAGTAATTAAAAAAGAAAAATTGTGCCTTTTAAAAAGCAAAGATCGATTAATACTCAGAGGACTGTCCACGCTCACACAAATTGTTAACAAACTTTTATTTCTTCTATTTTAAAATAAGTATACATTTAACTAAATTTATCTGTAAACTTATTATGGGACGGACATAAATAGTAGTGCTAGTTTGCGAACTTTTTCACAATTTTTTTATCATCGGAGCTGCAGATTGATATCTTTTGGAACTCACTCACGCATCTTATGGTGGCATTATTTATGCCCCGTCACATATGTTTCCTTGCAAATTCACGTCAGGGGTCGTTTGGATTCTTTAATTTTAGAGAAATTAAAATTTACATAATAAGTTAGACTATTTAGCTTGAAATTTAATATTTCACAAAATTTTCAAACTCACAAATAAGCTCTATTTTAAATTTATAAGATGAAAAATGAAAATAAATTTTATAAATCATTATGCTATAATTTTATTCTTTAATTTATAACACACTTTTCAACTCACTTCTATCATATAAATATTTTTTTATATAACTAACAATAAATATACAAATATATTCTATATAGAACTATATTAGCTTAATTAATCTATGTTTAAATTATAATTATTAAAATAAATTCAATTGACAGCTCTAAATGTTGTTTCTCAAAAGAATACTTTATTTTATTTTGTGGAAGGGCTCATCGCAATTTTCGTCAATTGTTTTCGCGTGTGTTCCTCCGTCGCTTGAATACACGCGCAGGAAACGTCATAAAATGCTCGGAAGCATATCTGAAGTTTGGCACGCTCTTCTAGAGCTTACCTGAGCGAATTGGCGTGTTGCTTTTATCGCTCTCGCGCGTCGTTCGTATGTTTATTTTGTTTTGTTTTTTTTAGCAATTTTTCTTATATTTTGTATATTTATTTTGAATAGTTATATTTTATTAAGTAGAGATAGGGAAGAGAAGAGATACAGAAACCGTATATGCCCTTAATTACTATACCGTTTTGCTCACAAATTACAAAATACCCTCGAATTCAAGCAAAATTCATCAAGCTGATGCGTTTCAAACGCCAGAAACAGGACGAGAACAAAATATGGAGATAACGCGGGGCCTCCTCGCCTAGCCTACCTTCCCGCACCGCACACTTGAGAAAGTTCAACCTCCGTTCCCCAAACCCATCCAAAACCCCCACGAGAACCCATCCCCAATGGCGACGCCGGCGCCGCCGTCCCCTGAGGCGGAGGAGGAAGCGCGGGAGCTCCTCTACGAGGCGTACAACGAGCTGCAGGCGCTGGCGGCGGAGCTGGGCGGCGCGCCGGCGCCGACGCCGGCGGTGGTGGTCGTCGGCCACCAGACGGACGGCAAGAGCGCGCTGGTCGAGGCACTGATGGGGTTCCAGTTTAACCACGTCGGCGGGGGGACCAAGACGCGCCGCCCCGTCGCGCTGCACCTCCGCTTCAACCCGCGGTGCGACGAGCCGCAGTGTCGCCTCCTCGTTGGTCCCGGGGACGGCGACGACAGAGATGATGACGCCGGGGTCGCAGGACATCCCATGGCGCTCGCCGATATCCAGGTGCGTGCACGTTCTTCAGCGCTGCGCGGATATGTTTGAGGAAATTGCCGATGCCATGTACTGCTGTATGTTCATACACCGTTGGAACGCACCGCATGTGTTTGTGTAATTGCTGGTGCCCTGTGCCTTCAGGGAAACATGTAATGCGCCCTGTGTGTCTGTGAGTTTCATTTCAGTTTACTAAATCTTGACTAGCAACCATTATGCTAGTAGCTAATTTTGTTGTTGAGTGAAGAAAAGATTATAATTTTGACGGATGAGGTTTTCAGGCACTACTCAGTTGCCTTCCTATAAAATATAGCATCTAGAACAAGTAGCACTGGGCATCAACATGATATATGATTGTAGAAACCACTGAATAATGAATATTCACATTATGGGATGTGCAACTTCTGCAATTTACTGTTTCATTTTGTAAATTTTCGTTATATTGTCAAATTGTATCGCGGAGAAGACTGAGCTATAGCTAGTTTCAGCTATATACTTCTAAACTCAACTATTTCCAGGCATATATAGAAGCTGAAAACTTGAGGTTGGAGAATGACCCTTGCCAATTTTCAGAGAAGGAAATCGTAATAAAGGTAGAATACAAGAATTGCCCCAATCTCACCATCATTGACACTCCAGGCCTCATCCTTCCAGCTCCTGGCCGTAAAAATCGAGTTTTGCAGGTATTCCCTTTTGTTTTTTAGGTTTCACATTATCAGTTAGCAATAATTATTTTTTCCCTTTTAAGTGCCTTTAATTCCTCATGAAAATGGACAAACTTTGGCAATCTTGCAGACCCAGGCTTCTGCTGTTGAGAGCCTTGTTCGAGCTAAAATCCAGCATAAGGAGACAATAATACTTTGCCTTGAAGATTGTAGTGATTGGAGTAATGCAACTACACGGAGAGTGGTGATGCAGGTTGGTTCTTTAAATGATCTTTCCATATGGAGAATTCCTCTAATTACATTATCTTGCATTTTTTTGTTTACTTGTAATCTCTTATTGGGTTGCCATTTGATCTGAGACAAATAAACGATTTCTCTAGTCTTTAACAAGTTTTTGGCAAGGCACAATCCATCCATAACACTTAAATTGCTTCTTCTAAATAAATTTGTGTTTCCTTTTGATACTGCAGGTTGATCCTGATCTTGCAAGGACAGTTCTGGTATCCACAAAATTGGACACTAAGATACCACAGTTTGCACGGTCCTCTGATGTGGAAGTTTTTCTTCACCCACCAACTTGTGTGTTAGATGTTTCTTTATTGGGAGATTCTCCCTTTTTCACTTCAGTACCTTCGGGTAGAGTTGGTTCTTGCCATGAAGCTGTGTTCAGATCAAATGAAGAGTTTAAGAAGGTAATACACATAGTTCCACCCTTATTCTTCTGAGTTTGGTTTGTTATCACTGCCAGTGGAGTGTTGATTTATCTATTATCATAAACATGCGTGAAAACTTTTATTTGTGTTAACTGTAGCTTTCTCCTTGTGAAAGCAAACCAACTGGTCATATGATTTTGTTCCACATATGATCAAACAGTTTGGTTGATCAAGATCATGCATGAACTTGCAACTGAGTATGATGTGTTTTGCAGTGTATTCTCATTGCCCTTACAAGAGGAGCAGGTTAATTTCAGTTGTAGTTTAAGAAGTTTCTAGGAATTAAGTTTACTAGTGGAAGGTATAGAATAGTATTTTTGAACTATTTCTTTTACATAACTGAGCTGTGTTAGTTCAATATGATGGGGCACATATTTTGAAGATCAGATTACTACAAAGTGGCTCCCCTAGAGTATGATTTTGTATTTATGTCTACTCCTATGTGGTTAACAGATAGGATTCTACTTCCTCTTCTATGTTTTAAGGCGGTAAGGCGAGGTGCGGCGTTTCACCCCCTTCCAGCCGCCTAGGCGCTTAAGGCGTGCGGTGAGGCGACGCCTTATCACACACCCTAGGGCGGAATTGCAGCAAAAATTATGTAGAAACTTAGGGACCTTATTGCCGTTTCTTTGAATAGATCAATAGAGCAGTTATGTTTTTAATGCGGAGATGATGAAATCAAGCAGTGAGGAGGTGGAATCCAGATGGCAACGACAGAATCGAGTGATTTACTAACAAATTTAGCTTGGATTTGGCCAAAATCAAGTGGGCGCATCATGCTCGTAAGGCGACAAGGCGATGCCTTTCTCCCGTGGCGACTCAGTTGCGCCTTATCGCCTAGGCGACGCCTTAAAAGCATAGACTCCATGTAAATTCTGATTGTTAATTATGTGTATAGCACTATTTGATATGATTACTGTTCAAATATAATATTATGCTCCCCTAAAATACGTGTCTCCTAATACAATCTCTAGTTTGTCAGCATTGAAAATCATATTTTTCATGCTACTATATTAGTGAAACATCTAAGCATTTTGTACTTTGAAAGTTCTCACTAAATGGCTGAGCATGTTAGCCTTCTAAATAATTTCTGGTCAATGTTAAGGTAATTTAGTGACACCATAATGTTTATGAGTGCATGTAATAGCCTAGAAGGAAAGAAATATGGAATGTGATATTCTGAACTTCTTCACAAAGTATTGTGTCTATTTACTGGTATAGCCTTATCGCAGTTTTGTTCTTTCTCAGGATCTGATATCGAATGTTGGGTTGCCTTTTTTCTCTTGTAAGAAGCTTGTAACTCGTTTACTTATACATCCCCATAAGGCCTCTAATTTAGTGACTCCATAATGTTATCCCAAAGGCCATTTTATTGAGAGAATCAGAGGATATTGGATCTGTCGAAGACAAGTTAGGAAGGTTACTTACAAAAGAGGAGAAAGATAGAATTGGAGTGAGTACCTTAAGGTTTTTTCTGGAAGAGTTGCTGCGAAAGAGGTATTCTTGTATGTTAACTGTACATAGTAATCCATTGCCCAAAAAAAAAAACCCCTCTACATAGTAGCGTTTTTATATCTATTTTATCTCGTTTTGTGAATAATTCAACTTCTACTGAAAAGGTACATTGAGAGTGTTCCATTAATCATTCCACTTCTTGATAATGAGCACCGCAATGCAACCAGGAAATTGCGAGAAATCAGTCAAGAAATCAGGTGAGTCTTGGCAAATGTCCAAATCTTGCTGCATGCCCCAGTAATCTAGATCCCTTACTGATAATGTTGGATTAGTTTGGCCTATAATAAAGTATTTAATGTTTCTGAATCTCAAAGCTTTGAAGGAAAGAAGAATTACACTTCCCTGAAAATCTAGCTTTGTAACCTGTTTACTGCTGCATCTGTTCTCTTGTCTAAGACATTGACTCAATCTCCACTGCATGCCTCTAACCATATATTTAAATTCGTTAATTAATAATATCAATTTAATGTGGCAAATCTTTATGTTTTTATAAAAAATACTGTAGGAGAGGCTTCTGCTGCTTAAATTTTACTAATAAAAGCAGGAAGACATACAAACCTGTACGAACCTCTATCTTTATGTTTTCGGTGTAGTATTGGTCAAACTTAATACATCTGGATTGCATGTATCCCCAAATGATATCTATTTGAGAATGGAGGTAGTATATGCTTTTACATAAGATATAGTATAATATATGCTGACAGCTAATATTTTTACAGTGATTTGGACGAAGCAAAACTGAAGGAGAAAGCTCAATTATTCCATGACTCATTTTTGTCCAAGGTGCTTCTATGACATTATAAACTGAATTGATTAATGAGTGAAGCAATATTCTTGCACGACTCCGTTATCAACAAATGATGTAACAAACCTAAAATTGCCACTACATTGTCCTTTTTCAGTTGTCTTTGCTATTGAAAGGCATGGTGGTGGCACCTCCTGATAAATTTGGTGGGCACTTTCTCTCTTTTGATGTTCTGGAGAATTTGTGATTCTTGCTACTTGCTAGATGCCACTTTGTTATGACTTGTTGAAACTGTCTGGCCTCAGGGGAAACTCTAATTAATGAGAGGATCAACGGAGGAACATTTACCGGAAGTGAGAATTTCCTGCTTCCAAACAAGATGATGCCAGTGAGTTATGTTTTTCGTTATTATTACTAGTATTATTGTTACTATTCTTTTCTACGGAAGGTGATCACTAGTCAATAATATTGTCTGTCTAGCTGTTTCTTAAGCAGGAGTTAAATTTTCCTTGGTAATATTTAGTTCCCCAGTGGCTTCCTGATAAAATTTTTATCTAGTAGCATTAAGAAATGACATATATTTTTAGGTAAAAGAGATGGCATATGGATATAGGTTTCTTGGGCACTCTGCATCACCTTTTGGCTTTTGCCAGGCTTTTAGTGTTAAGCATTTCTTTTATCTAAAAACATAATGGTGTTGTGTCCTAACTAATTGCATTGATTTTATTGCTTAATACGAACCATATTTTTTCTATACTTTGCTTATGGTTAGCTATACATTTTTTAATTACTTCAACAATGTTTTTTATTATGAATTGTTTCAAAATATTTTTCTTACAGAATGCTGGAATGCGTCTTTATGGTGGTGCTCAATACCACCGAGCAATGGCTGAATTTCGTCTGGTAGTTGGAAGTATCAAGTGCCCTCCAATCACTAGGGAGGAAATTGTCAATGCTTCTGGTGTTGAAGATATTCATGATGGGACAAATTATTCTAGGTACTCCCTTTCTTAAGATTATCATAGTACAGATCTGAGGATTAGACAACCATATGAGTATATGAACACATTGCATTGTATGTGTAGTTTTAGGATCTACATCTCATGGATATACTTAAAACGAAATTGGTCCAATCACAATTCTCAAGCCAGCATTCTATGCTGTCCATCTCGAAGCTGCTGAGCATAATTTAGTTGAATCTAGTATCTCGTGGAACACTGGACTCTGATTTGGAGTTTACTAGGAAGTTGGATGGGTGTACTTATTTTATACAGTACTAGATTTGGATATGCGTATTCATGTGTCTTACTGATGGCTCACAGTGAGCTAAAGTCTCTCCATCTTCTAGTGCTGACTGATGGTGATTCTGCAACTGTGGTCTACCAAACAAGGGAGTGGGATTGAGGCCTTCTAACATTGGTCCAATCACAATTCTCAAGCCAGTATTCTATGCTGTCCATCTCAAAGCTACTTAGGATAAGTTAGTTGAACCTAGGATCTTGTGGAACCCTGGCATGTCTGTGATGGCTGAATGAGGCTTTTGTGTAGATCTGAGTTCATTCTTTTTATCCACTCAAGTAGTCAAACCTTGGAAATGTATGATTATAGAATTAATATCATGGCTAATCACTCTTCTAGATGCACACCTTGGAAGAAAGAAAAAAAAATCAGATTTTTATATATCTAAAAAATTTGGTAAAACCTTGACTGGAAGTTTCTGTAGCAAACATAAAGCATTCTACTTCCAACCTGGATGGGATCTATTCGATCTTGCTATTTCTACGGCCAGAAATAGTATAGTTGTGCATAGGTTTATTCATTTTGAAATCTTGTTTTGTTAGGACTGCTTGTGTAATTGCTGTGGCAAAAGCACGCGACACGTTTGAGCCATTCCTTCATCAGGTTGGTGACCTTGCATCAAGTTTGGGCTCAGTAATGACACCCTTGAGATTTCTTGTTTAATGTCGTTAGCTATGCTTTTGTTTGATTATATTTTCAGATACCCACAAGTCATTCTGGCACATATTTTTTGGGCTTGTGGTACCAGACATTTCCAACTAAAACGTGCTGTCAATAAAAAAGTGTTACATGGTTAGGAAACAATTCTATTGGTTGTTATTCTATTTTGCATGTGGTTAGATAAGGGGTTTGATCATTGCTCTGCTTAATAATCCATCTGTACAAGAACATAAGCCATATGTTTTTTTTTTAACTATACATAAGCCATACGTTATTTTGGCTTGGTTTTCAAGGTTGGAGTTTACCATTATTTTCTCATGTACTATAACAAGTATGGCTACAAGACTAATGTAGTGGGATATCATATTGAAAATAAATCTATCTGTAGGTACACCAAACTTGAATATAATTTGATGTATTATAAGTGAAAGGATACAAATTTTACTTTTGAAAAACATGCATGCCTCGTATTTTCTAATGGAGGGAGTGTGTTCCTTCAATTCATGTGTGTTTTATGCAGTTGGGTTTTAGGCTTCTGTACATACTGAAGAGACTGATTCCAATCTCTGTTTATCTATTGGAGGTACTCACTTGTCCTTATGTTATTAAATACTAGGTTTTTCTCTTTCAGTTGTATGATATTCTGATCGAGCTCTAACAGAAAGATGGTGAGCGCTTTAGTAGCCATGAAGTGCTTGTAAAGCGTGTCCAAGCTGCATTTAAGAGATTTGCTGAATCCACAGAACAGTCATGTCGTGAAAGGTAATGATCTTTTTTATTCTGATATATAGCATTTCGTTCTTTTTTATATTCCTGTGTGCCCTTTGGTCTTGTTCCTTAGCACTTTCTTCAACTCAAGAGTTTTGGAATTTGTGTCTATTGTTTAAGTTGAATAGAATAGTATGTTATTTTTAAGGTGAAAAATGTTTATTTATGATGCTCAGTGTTCGTATCTGCTACTTAACTCAGTTCCTACTACTAGATCAATTAATATTATTTGGTAACACAGCTTTTAAATTCATTTGCATGTTCTGTGTAATACAGATGCATGGAAGATTTGGAAAGTACCACACGTTATGTCACTTGGTCACTTCATAACAAGGTGCAACTATTTACAATCAGAAATTTAGGCTCTGTTCTATCAGCATGCTTACTGGTTTGCTCTACTGAATGCAGAACCGTGCTGGATTGCGGCACTTCCTAGACTCTTTTGTTGCACCAGAGCAACTATGTGTAAATACACACAGAGCTCATTCAACAGCTGGACTACAAGACCAATCATCTGGATTGAATGACAGCAAACAGGATAGGCCAAAGGGAGACTTGAAGTCCAATCATTCTACAGACTTGAATTCATCTGGTACCGTGCCAGAGACGAGGCTGGTTGATCTGTTGGATAGCACACTTTGGAACAGAAAGCTGGCGCCTTCATCAGAAAGACTTGTTTATGCTCTGGTTCACCAGATATTCCATGGGATCAAAGAACATTTTCTTGTCACCACTGAACTGAAGGTCCTCTCCCTACCCCTGCAGCACATCATACAATCGCTAATAATGTTGCAGTTTCTTATATTTGTTTGTGGCTTAATGCTTTGTATCAACATGAAATTGCAGTTCAATTGCTTTCTCCTGATGCCGATCGTCGACAAGTTAGCAGTGCTTCTAAGGCAAGACCTTGAATCAGCTTTTGAAGAGGAACTTGACAGCATCTTTGATGTCACTCAGATGCGACAGTCACTTGGGCAGAGGAAGCGAGAGCTGGAGATCGAATTGAAGCGGGTACATTTCTATCAAGCAATCTAAAACACGAAGTATTTGATCAGGTGCCAATACTTAATCTTTTTTCCTTGTATTCAGATCAAGCGCTTAAAGGAGAAGTTTGGAGAGATTAACAAGAAGCTCAACTGTCTTCAGGTTAGGCAGTAGCTGACTCAAGAACCTAGAGGTAGCTTTTAGCTAGGTTGCGTTTGTCTAGGATTCCAGGTAGAGTCTCTGTATGCTGTAATAATAACTTATTTTCGTTAATGTGAATGCTCCATGTGTTCTCTCTTTGTTCAACAGGGTACAAATGTTCTATATTTTAATAAAAATGTCTTGCTTCCTTGCAAATTGTCTTTTTGATGCGTAATTTTGCTGCTTTAGTTGCTGTCAGAGAAAGATATGGAGACTCATTCTCACTTCTCAATACAGTTTTCTCTTTTTCTAATACACTTTTTCTCTTCCCAATAAATCTCTCTTTCTTTTTTTTCTCTTTTTTTATATTATTTTTTTTTATTTTTTTTATTTTCGTGTTAAAAAAAAAAGATAAACTGATTATAATGGGTTGCTGCGTCTAGGAGCCGTGCATGAGTGATCCTATGAGGGGCACATGCACGCCGTGGTTGCGACCCTTTCAATCCAAACTCCAAAGGCAACCCAAAAGCACTCGTCCTCTCAAACTTCACTCTAAATTTAGCTCTCTCTCTCTGCTTGCACGGGAACGACGGTGGAATAGTCGGGGCATCCTCCAACACCAAGAACACGGCGTCGAGATGAGCGGTGACGGCGACAGGGATGCCTTCTTCCATTGCCTTGACCGTGTTCCCTCCGGCCTGCACCTCGACGCCGATTTCCCGTCCGACGAAGATG
>BCLH01003697.1:2667-14000 GCA_001602315.1 Zoysia pacifica
GGACCGCCTGTCGCGCCGCCTGGCCGCCGCGCTCCGGCGCGCGCCGCTCGGGCTGCGCCGCGGCGGCGTGGTCATGAACCTGCTGCTCAACTCGCCCGAGTTCGTCGTCGCCTTCTTCGCGGCCTCGCGCGTCGGCGCCGTCGTCACCACCGCCAACCCGCTGTCCACGCCGCACGACATCGCCAACCAGATCGCGGCCTCCGGCGCGACGGTGGTCATCACCGAGGCCCTCGCCGCCGACAAGCTCCCGGCGGACCGTGACGGGCTGACCGTCGTGCTCGTCGACGAGCGCCGCGACGGGTTCCTCCACTTCTGGGACGACGTGTTGGCCAGCGTCCCCGAGGACGATGCCGCCGGCGAAGACGATCAGGAACAGGACCCCGAGTTTGACCCGGACGACGTGGCTGCGCTGCCGTACTCGTCCGGCACGACGGGGCTGCCCAAGGGCGTGATGCTGACGCACCGGAGCCTGAGCACCAGCGTGGCGCAGCAGGTGGACGGCGACAACCCCAACATCGGCTTCACGGCGGACGACGTCATCCTGTGCTCGCTGCCCATGTTCCACATCTACTCGCTCAACACCATCATGATGTGCGGCCTGCGCGTCGGCGCGTCCATCGTCATCATGCGCCGCTTCGACCTCGCCAAGATGATGGAGCTCGTCGAGAGGCACCGGATCACCATCGCGCCGCTCGTGCCGCCCATCGTCGTCGCCGTCGCCAAGAGCGACCAGGCGGCGGCGCACGACCTGTCGTCCATCAGGATGGTCATGTCGGGCGCCGCGCCCATGGGGAAGGACATCGAGGACGCGTTCATGGCCAAGCTCCCCGGCGCCGTGCTAGGACAGGTACGTGCACACTGACGCCACGCTGCCCCTACTCTTTTTTTTTTTACCACCAAAACTTCCCAACATAATTAAGATCGATAAACAACATAATGAATGGAAATGCGTTTAAGCCTTCTTGACCTTTTCGATGTTCTTCGAATGGCTTATTGGATTGTTCTACTTCTTTTTTTTTTTTTTTTTGCGCAAGTCAAAGCATTTTAGGAGTATATATCTTATTGTTCATTCGTGTGAGTGTGACCGACACATCCATCCAATGGTTGTTGGTGCATGTGCTAAGCGACTGTTTGAGCCACCTTGATTATAATAGATTAGATTATATAAACTGGAAGGTCTCTAAACATGTTAGTAGTAGATTATAAAAACTAAATACACATTTATTGTAATCCCGTAACCCTAGCTAAAATCAGATTACGCCTAGTTGCACTTTTTATAAATCTTAGATAATCCAACACATGAGGATGAACAAAATATTATTACACAAGGTAAAAATTAGAGAAACAGTTTTTATAATCTTACCTTCAAACACCCCACCACATAGTTTTTTTTATAAAACCAGATTAAAAACTACCTCTAGTATCTAAATTGTAACAATATGTATTGATTCCAAACACGGCGTAATACATACGTGTCATCATGCTTTTGTTAACAAGAAGTGAAAATATTGTCTAGTTTAGACCACATTTTTAGAGAACAATTTGGCTATACGTACCACGTTAGACCATATATTGCCTAATATACTATCTACCCCATTCGTTTTTGGTAAAAAGCATTTTCTATGGTTTGGCTCCACTAAACACTGTAACTCATTTGGCTAGCCTAGAAGTTGTTGAGAAGTTTGACTTCGGAGCTCAGATGGATGCTCCCATGTAGAAGCCAAATTATTTGTTCCAGTGTAGCTGGCTGTTGGTACGGTAGTTAGATGGTGACATGTCCATGGATTAGAAGGTGGTTCGCTACCTGAATTGTTGCTTGATTTTAATGTGTGAAATCAATCATATGCTTCATTTTTAGGAGCATTTCTCTATGAAAAAAAAACCCTAAGACTCGTTTGTTCTTACATGGGAAAAATTACCGTCCAAGACTCCAAGCATCAACGTGGGCGACAATAATTTTGGAATAGGGTATAAAATTATTAGGCTCTGTTTGGCACGCAAACGAAGCATTACAGGTCGGCAACAAACTAACAAATATATTTCCACTCAACATAGAAAATTAATAAAATAAATCCATACAGAATATATGGGAATCTATTTGATTCTGAAACTTAGGGCCCTTTTGATAGAGCTCTCAGCTCTTGATTTTTTGGATTCACTCCTGATTTTTCTGTCCTGATTCTTCTGTGAAGTGATTCTGTGACTGAAATTGATTCTCTTTGATTCTCTAGTATAAATTCCTAGAATCAAGACTGAGAATTACTTGACAGGATTAGAAGAAGCTACTTTTTTCAGCTTCTAGCCTCTACTTGAGAATCAGAAGCTGAGAGCTTTGTCGAAGAGTCCCTTAATTTCATTTTTTTCAAAATTGTAATGAAAATTTGTGTAATTAACATATCACTTACATTTTTCTTTTTTTTTCTTTGTCAATGTGGTAGGCCTTAGTTCTTACATTTTATCTTATACCCTATTTCTCTAGAAAGAAAATGTTCGCCTAACTTTCCAAATCTCAAAAAAAGGGAAAAAAAGGACGGTCCATATATTCATTCCAAGTTGTACAAGCAACTAACGGTCCCTTTCCCTGTCGGTGCACATAAGCCATCCATTGGAGAACCAAAGAAGACTTCTAACTTGTTCTTATATATAGTCTTTCTTATATTTATTTCAACTTGCGTTTTCTGAAAACTCTATCGGAAAGCACTCTATCTACAAAGCTGCACCATCATGTCCGTGTGGCCTTCCATGCGGCATGCAGGGTTACGGCATGACGGAGGCCGGGCCAGTGCTGTCGATGTGCCTGGCGTTTGCCAAGGAGCCCTTCACGGTGAAGTCCGGCGCCTGCGGGACGGTGGTGCGCAACGCGGAGCTCAAGATCGTCGACCCCGACACCGGGAAGTCGCTCGGCCGGAACCTGCCCGGCGAGATCTGCATCAGGGGGCAACAGATCATGAAAGGTACAGAACATCCTTGCTTAGTAGCTACGGCTGTGGTAGTACGTCGATCTTACCGATTCCAATGGTTGACTCCAGGGCTCCAGGCACATTGGCCAGATCCCTAGATCAAATCTGACTTGGATTTATAAGTTAGTATTCTTATGCAGTAGTAGTGGGTGGCCAACTGCACGTTAGTGCTTTGTGCATCCTTATTGGTTGGTTCCAACAGTTGACGATTAGTTAACCTATTGGATCAAGATAACAGTGAGCTGCTAGAATTCTAGGTCAACGTACAGGAAGTTCCTTTGCAGAGATAATTATCCATCCATTATTGGGGTATCCTGAAAATCCATGTCAGCTTCAACCTACAAGGTTTCGTGTGAGGCTATATGTTTGTTAATGAGTGTTCTGATCAAATCGTTAGACCTGCAATAACGTTTTGTTCAGCAGGCGGCTGCTTGCGTTCAGTGGTGAAGGCAACAGGCAAAGATTAGACTCTAGGAGGTGTCACTTTCAGTTCCTTATGGACGATGAGAAATAACAAAATTATCCAGGCCGATCAGCACGCATGTCACTTTCAGTTAGCTCACTGTAGATGTTCATAATTTTCGTGCATTCATACTGTTTCAGCATGCATGGATACAAAATATGGATGGACTGTGTCTTAATTAACGACTTATTGTGGAAATTCTTAGTCTTCAGTCCTTTTCAAAACGGTAAACAGCGACGAAAAATATAATTGCTCTGATATTTAGAAAAAAAAACTTGGACCTGCGGGGTAAGACCGCCCCACGGTTTCGCTCAAGAGAGAAGACATCTTGCGCAGGCCAAGAAAACTTTCGAACCCCCGCACCACTTTTACAGCGGTACCAAGTCTATGCAACAACTGACCTGTGCTTTGATGTGGGGGTAGGCGAGGAGACTTTTTTGCCCTCAGTCTGGATCGAACCCAAGATTTAAGGGTTGTTACCGAAGCACGACAACCATCAAGCTGAAGGCCCTTTTGCGCTCTGATATTTAGTATATTTCACGATTTGTGGTGTATCTCGATCCAATTGGTTTGAATTTTCACAGAGCTTTACTGTAGGCAACCATGGGTGCCACTGCACCCTCACCTCTTTAGTCTCCTGAAATGACCTAACATCTGTACAGGGCCTGTATGATTAGGGGAGTGTTATCTAGAACCATCAAGGAAAACAAACAAATTCGTGTAGCAGTTCTCTTTTATAATAGGCTCTGAATCTCATTTATGAATATTTGTTTCGACGGATACATGAGATTGATTGCATTCAGTTGCCATCTGGGCCATGATTATTCAAGAAAATGAAACTCGCAGATGCAAAGAGCTAATGCTGTGCCGCTCTATGCCTGCGATCAATAATCAGGGTACCTGAACAACCCGGAGGCCACGAAGAACACGATCGACGCCGACGGGTGGCTGCACACCGGCGACGTCGGGTTCGTGGACGACGACGACGAGATCTTCATCGTGGACAGGCTCAAGGAGATCATCAAGTACAGGGGATTCCAGGTGGCCCCTGCCGAGTTGGAGGCCCTGCTCATCACTCACCCAAGCATCGCCGACGCCGCTGTTGTTGGGTAATGACTTACTTGAGCTCCTGTTTCTGATATGAACGCTCAGTAACCGCTGAATGAACACGCGGTAATACTAATCAGCGACATCAGTCTGAATGAGAAGTTTTGAAATGGTATTTCTGATATGAACATTCGACAACTGCAGGAAACAAGTCGAGCCCGAAATTGGAGAGATCCCGATCGCATTCGTGGCGCGGGTTGAAGGGTGTGAGCTCAGCGAAGATGATGTGAAGCAGTTCGTGTCAAAGGAGGTACGTAGGCCTCTGAAATAGGGGAGCATGAGTGGATTAATTATAATACTTCATATATTAAGATAAATTTGATGAGATGAGACAGCTAGAAATGCATCCACTGTCGTTCTTTGTGCGTTCTTCGGTTTGAAAGAAAGATCTTGCTCCTCTTTCAGGTGATCACCTACAAGAGGATTCGGGAGGTGATATTTGTCGACAAGATCCCCAAGGCGCCTTCCGGCAAGATCCTACGGAAGGAGCTGAGGAAGCAGCTCCAGCAGCCTTCCAATGCTATTTGATAAAATTAAACAACTTGCGTTCATATATATGATGTCCATAGGTCGAGGAAGAAACCGATTCGAAGTTGCATGAATTTCGTCTAAATTGGTGTTATTATCTATGTTTTTTTTTGGTTAATTGTTTCCAGGTAGTGAGAGGGAAATTAAGGATGGGTTGGCCCGTGTTAACTATCAATGGCGTGTTCATGAAAGTCGGTTCACACACAAGGGACATCAAATCTGGGTATTAGTGTACCCCTGTTTGGAACTTCCATGGCTGTTCTTGTTAATTGTGTTACGCGACAATCTTTCTTTCATGTGTTCTACTGCAGATTAAAATGGACGTGCATGATGTTATAATTAGTTTCTTTTCGACAAGCAATACAATCTTTGGAATCGGCAAAGATATATTGGAGTGCCATGGGGCGTGATTCTGTTTGGAACGCGTGAATTTCAAAAGAATTAATTCAATTTCTCAAGGAAAAAAAAAGCACAGAAATAGAAAAAATTCTTCCATTCTAAACAGAGCCTAAGGGTGTAGGAATGCATAGTGGTGCACCACTACAATAGCGCACAGGCTGGAAAGCAGACCAATCTTTGAACTGCCGGGAGGCGGGCAGACAACAGAAATTTCTCTCAGACATGGTAGTATGATAAACGATAACTCCTGCTCCCATACACCCTAGTACCAAGTGTAGAACCAGTGATCCCATTAGAAATAGTGTGGATACAAACGCTAAACCAATTAAACAGTATCATAGCGTGACACATTTCATTCACTCTACGACCGAAGCTGAAGAATACAGTATCCGCAGCAGCAGGCCTTGAGCTTCATTCAGACTAGGGGACGAAATAATCGGAAGGCCTTTAAACTGAAGCTGGCATAAGGCTGGCTAAGTCCAATATACTTTTGACAATAAGATTCAGTTGAACGTACAAAGTCTGCGATGTAGTTTGCTGAACTGTCGAGTGCAACTATCTCGGGGTGTGCACGGGCCACACATAAGGTATATCACGTTGCCCAGGGGCCTGACATAGATATCATCCTCTTTGCGAAGCTGCTCGATCAAGGAACGAGAGTATAACGATGCATACCTGCAATATTAGACATTATCAATCTAATTAGCATAATGGTACCAATAAATGATACAACAGTTCAACTTATCATGATTACAGATTAGGCAAAAAAAATAAGATACATAAATATGACAAAGACCAAACTGAATCTGTAACTTCTCAGTGCCAGAATTAAAGCCAAGGCATACACCACGGGCCACATAAATTCAGTTCATTCAAAACAAGAAGAATGTGAGGAGTCTACTTCACTATGCCTTAAGGGACCATCATATCTTAAAAACCCATTATTTTAACCAATCCAACTATGTATATGAATTGATACATAAATGTTACAAAAACCTAAGTTTTTAAGGCGTCGCCTAGGCGATAAGGTGCAACTGAGTCGCCACGGGAGAAAGGTGTTGCCTTATCGCCTTACGAGCATAATGCACCCGCTCAATTTTGGTTAAGTCTCGCTCTATTATGTCTTTACCCTCTCAATTCCACCTCCTCTGCGCTTGATTTCATCATCTCTGCCTTAAAAACATAACTGCTCTATTGGTCTATTCAAAGAAGCAATAAGTACCTAAGTTTCTACATAATTTTTGGTGCAATTCCGTCATAGGATGTGATAAGGCGTCGCCTCGCCGCACGCCTTAAGCGCCTAGGCGTCTGGAAGGGGGTGAAACGCCACGTCTCGCCTTACCGCCTTAAAAACATAGACAAAAACATGAAGAATGTATCTAAAACAGAGATGCTGTAGTTCCTGCATTTGTTCAGGTACATGGAATTTGACTATGCTTAGCCAGTATACTCATATTTCTATAATTCTGGGAGACAGAACATCAGTTGTTTAAGCATGTCACAACTGGCACGGCAATTGCCTGTTTGAGTTTATTTTACTAGGCTTGACTATAATGTGTTTGCAATTTGAAACTTAACAATATTCAATTACAATCTAAAAAGTACTCGGTGCAGCAAAGCAATGCTGGAGTTGTCCATATTTGAGCGCTCCAAGAAAGAGGCTAAAATACTAGCACCAATGAAACATAATCATATTATTATAAAGGATTCTGTGTCATACCCAGCATCAGGTCCCTGAGCCTTGAGTTCAACTGCAAAAAGAGTTCCTATGGAAACTACTCTTTTCACATTTGGTAGAGATGATAGCTGCCGCACAAGCGCACCATCCCATAACTGCAATTCAACAGTATACTTATTAAAATATTTTAATGCTAATGTTGAAGACAGTTCAGAAACAAGTGTCTATTAATGATAGCTGCCGCACAAGTACATCATTGCTTCTGAAACAAAGTACGCAGCGGAAAACAAAAGGAATATTTTGACCTTGGCCCAATGTCTGTGCACAGCATGTTAAAACTGGTGGATGAGTACCGATTATGCTTCTAGTCTAACCACTTCTAACAATTTGATGAGTAACATTATCTTACCTCTTTCAGCCTCATAAGATCAAAATCAAGGTTTGAATTTGTGGATGGATCTTGGTACCACTGGATAGCTTTTACTGCTGCATAGCAGCCCATGGCATGAGCAGTATAGGAATGACCATGTAATAGAGCTGTAAGCTGAAACAGGTAAAAAAAAAAGGAAATCAGTGCTAACCAGTGTCACTCACCTTCGTTGTGACAACTTTTGGTATAACATCACTTCTAATTTCTAAATTACTGAGGACCTGGCATGCAAATGCACTATGAGCATGTTTAGTTCGTGCCCTAGCAGGGAGCTCGGCCACCATGCATCCTGGCCTCAGGCATTCGATATCTCATGATGCCTTGCTCAGCCGTGTCTGCCAGGAACGCAACCAAGCATGCCCTAAAAAAGAGTACCTTGGAGTCACTTTTGAAGGATTCAAATATTTCCTCCGTTGCTAGCGTAGCAGCCAATGGCACAATCCCCCCAGTCATCAGTTTAGCAAAGCAGGCGATATCTGGTAAACACCCAAGCAACTCTGATGCAGACTGAAAGAGAGAACGTCAGTTTTTTGGGACAAAGGAGTTAAATATCTAATTATCATCCGAGATAATCCTGATAACTATTACCTGCATACCAAGACGCCAGAACCCTGTAAATACCTCATCAAATATGACAGGTATCTTTCGATTTTTACACTCATTGACAAGTACTCGCTGGAAAAGTGGGTCTATCATATGCATTCCCCCAGCACCTTGTATGACTGCATAACATGAGTTCCAGATATTCATAATGCATCAAAACAGTAAAAAAAGAAGGCCGGCACAAATAATGGACAGTTCTATGATTTTATATGTAGATCCCTGCAAACACATTATTTGATCCAATTCTATAAAAGAATATGGAATATAACAGAGAATAAAAAGTTAGAGCAATGTTATGCCTCATATATTTGCCACAAAAATTATAAGATTTTATATTGTTCTCCCTCCGTCTCAATTTACTTGTCATACTAGCCTTCTACAGTTTTTCAAAATTACTTGTCATTCTCACTTCCCGATACAAATGCCTCTTTCCAATATATATCTATTGCTCTTCTTGTTTTCTAGGCACCCACCTTTTTCACCTCCCCTTAATCTCCGTGAGAAACCCAGAATAACAAGTAAATTGAGATGAAGGGAGTACAAACAAGGGCATTCAATAGTTTGCTTGTAATTCATATGAAAGATCGCAAGTGTAGTCAGTGCTACCAGAGAGTAAATCCCCCCCCCCCAAAAAAAGGGAAACTTCCTTACCTGGTTCAATAATTAGTGCTGCGATATGCTGTGAATTATTTGACAGTGAAAATTCTGACAACTCCTTTGATATGTAGGATGAATATAGATCAGCAGTGGATGATGTGTCCCTAGTGCTGCAAAAGACTTCAGCTAAGGACGAAAAACCTGCATTGCAAACCGAAGTACAAATTAAACAGCAACAGGCTATTGCTAGTACTCTGACATTAGTGACATGTCCAACACAACTTACATGTATCACCACAAGCTAGCTGAGAATGCTTCATAACTTCAGGCAATGAAAGATTGCAGGTGTCATTTTTAACATATACTGTTGGAGGGTCTAGGAAATGCCCCCGGCCTGAGTACCTACAATATAGAAGAAAGCTCAAGTAAGAGTTGCTCAGATTGTGGGGACAAGAGATGGGGCACAAATGTGCTGGCATGGTAACAAAGATGCTTGAATTCACACATACCACGGCTGCTGAAGAAAAGATGTATAAGGTGATGGAGCCTGAGCTTCCATAGCACCAAGAGTATCACCATGGTAGGAACCATTTAAAGCAAGGACCTGAAGGTAATGCAATAATTATAGAAACATATTGAAGGCTAAAAGATACTTTTCAAACATTAAATTATTCATTTCTTTAGAACTAAATATGAAACATAAAGAAATGAGGTAAACATAAGCCATCGTGACCGTTTGAGTTCAATAATAGCCTAGAGGAAAAATTGCAGGAACATGCTGATGAGATTTGAGGTGTAACAGTGGAATTCTTTTGGAGCCTTATCCATGACATTAAATTCATGCTAAAAAATCGAATTCTGCTTATCATGCTAACCATCAGACTATGTGAGATCAACAGGCAGTACCTACTTAAGTACCATTGAACTAAAATACTATGAGGTCTAATAAACAATTGTCCAAAATTTTGTTCCGTAAATGTAACTAGCTCAATAATTCTTTGCGTTCTGCCATTCTTATTTTCAACTTGCTCAACATCCAAATGAAGAATGAACATATCGAGTAAAGAAATTCCTATGATGAACATATGGCGTAATGAAATAAAAAATTACTGCATTGACATCAACGATTTCAGGGGCGGATCTAGAATCCCACTTCGAGGGGTGCTAATCGCATACTAAACGTCTTAATAAGCTTCTTTTCATATAATTTATATAGCTTAATACTTAAGATTAACAGATAATCTAAGCATAAGGGGGGTGCTGCAGTGGGGGCAGCACCCCCCCTGGATCCACCCCTGAACGATTTATAAGAACCTAGTCAAGCATTTCCAACAAGAACAGCAACAAAGCCTTTAGTCAGGCAAGAGCCATCAAGCATTTCCACTGAACCCAAAAACTGAAGACTTAACAAATATATAGATCAGCTTATTCACATTGTTATTTCTACAGAAAGATGAAAAAACCTCTCCTGCAATTAACTTTTTAATAATTCAGCTGATAAATAAAGCAATGAAGAAAATAAGGTCAAGTGTAAGGGTAACTGACCTTAAGCTGGATGTTTCTAATATTCTTTTCATTGTCCATTAGGATTCCATGATCATCAGAAAATTTACGAAATGCCATCTTTAAAGCAATTTCAATTGCAGTGGATCCGTTATCTGAATAATATACTCTGGAAGCCCAACCTGGAAAAAAAAGGAGCAATCTGTAAGCAATGAATAATATCTTATTGCTTAGTACTGGTTTGGAGCACATGCCAGATGATCAGTAACAAAATATAATACGTTTCTCACAATTATCATCATGCACGTAGGTGCTACATACATTCAAGATAAAGCAGGGAATTCTTCAGCTAAAACAAATTTTGGAGCTATTTGGCAATTTCATAGTAGCGCATCAGCTAGTTTATAATCATAGAAAATGCACAAAAGTACTAACCTTTACCAACTCCTCCAAGTAAAAGTTCAGCACATTGAAGAGCAGGCTCATGAACATTCTCTGGAAACATCACATGGCCGTACCTTCCAGCAGCATAACCCATATCTCTAGCAAGTTCAATCTAATGAGCAAAGAGAAGTTTAGGCTACATATATTGCCTGTCAAAAGTTCAAGATACACAACTTTAGCAATAAAACCCTGTAAAAACAAATTCCCTTAGCAATGAGGTAAACAAAATCTCATAGAAGCAAGGTGACATAAAAACAATGACCTGCATATTAGAATCAGGCCCTTGAGTCCACCAGCTTGCACATGCATCAAATTGAGGGACAAGCATCAACTTGTTGTCTCCAGTCTACATAAAAAATTAAAACATATTATTTATCTTTCAGGCTTTGAACAACTAAATCTTCGTTAGAATTTTCTTTTGAACAAAACAACACTAGAAAGTTGACAAACCTTGTATGTTGAAAAATGCTCACCACAACGTGAATCAATTACTGTAACAGAATCTTCAGGGACAAGATTATGTTGAGTGAATGGCCACCAGAGTAATTCCTTCGATTTCCTCTGCATACTGCTTAACCTCTGAATTCTTTCTGAATGAAATGACTGCAGGGCATCTTTGAG